>PVKE010025635.1:0-22896 GCA_004027555.1 Craseonycteris thonglongyai | reverse complement strand
ACTCCATAGATAGCTTTGATGAACTGTAAGTATCCCCATCTTCCTGTCTGATGACACCCGAGTGCTATCTCGGGAAGTGTTCATAGACATGACCCTTAGCTTTGAAATTCTCATGACATGTAACTTCTGAAATATTTCACAAAGGCCTAGATGAAGCAATGTGATTGATGCCAAGTTGAAGGAATTATACTGTTGTGTCTACAGTGAACCCAATTCAAACCAGCTTGAGAAAAGTCAGCCCCAGCTTAAACCATCAAGTATAATAATTAATGTCTGTCTTTGGGAACTTCTATCACACACTCTATCCCTCCTCTTCCCATATTCAATGCCCTCATTCACTCCCTGGTCTACTCTCACTCCTGTTAAGAAGTTGATCCTTCTCTTCACTGAAGTGAAAATGACTAACAACAGATTAAATCGCTTCCCACTGAGGGATGTTCACATTTTCATTATGTTGAGAGGTTGTTAATTAAGGGACACAGTACTAATTATGGGATATTATACCTCCTAGTGGTAATTTTTTTTTTAATTTAAAAGTAGATTCTACTTTGACCATAGTCAATGGGGAAACCTCTGAGTAATATTGAGTAGGGCCAGTGTATATAACGCTGTGGCTCTGCAGAATTTCATAGTTTAGAATGACAATGGCATCTTTTGAAGTTGCAACACAGCAGTGGCTCAGGTAGTGGATCCTTTGATCTATGTATGGTGGGGGTGAGGGGCAGTTCCTCAGAGAGAGTCCTGATTCAATAAGGAAGTGTGAGTTGTACTTTTGAGCTTTCTTCTTTGGGAAGAGAAGAAAGTTGACATGGGTGAGATTTTTGAATGCCAAGTACGATTAGATGCTTTGGACAAGTTGAAAATGGAGTTCCTTCTCGAGAGTTTCACTCACATAGTTGATCATACGAGGTGTGTTGGAAGCTTCTGTGTACTTCAAAGCCTCTGTGATCCCCCCTCTTACCCCAGGCACTGTAGCAGAAACTAGTTTCTTGAAGGTTTGAGCCAGCTTCCTGCAGATGCAAACAGCCCTGTGGTCACACTTCTCACTGCCTTTCTGACTTTTAAGTGGACAGTTCCCTGGAAGCAGCTTTGCACTCACACATGGGTAACATGGAAATGTAGAGCCCCCCTGATTAATAGGGGATGAGATCCAATAGATAAATGCTTCTTTCTCTCTCCCCCACTGTAGATGGTTCGGAGACTACATTTTGCAAAGTTCCCCAAACACCCTGTAAGGATCAAGCACCAGTCACCCACAGCAGAGGCCAACTTCCAAAAGAATCCAGGTCCTGCCTCTCCTCTTTCCATGTTTACTCTCCTCATGCCTCACTTGCTCCCTTGGACCAATCACATCATAATTAAATAACCTGCATAAAAGCTTTTGTCTGAGGCTCTACTTTGGGGAAAACCCAGGCTAAGACACTGCTTGTTCACTTGTCATGAGAAAAACAGTTGCCCTACACAAGTTGCTGTGGGTTATCAGAGGCAAAATCACACACTAGTAAAAATCCCTTGCTCTTGAACAGTAGTATTCTTCAGAGCACTGTGATGCAAAACACTTTTATTTACAGGATGTTGAAGGTTATCCGTGGTGCCCTTCCTCTCCCTTCCCCTGGATGTCAGCATCTTTTACTGCCACCCCACCCCCACCCCCATCTCTCTAATAGTGTCCGTTCCAGGCAGAGTGCCCATCCTGCTCCATATTTGCTTCTAGCTGAAACTGGCCATTGGCAGCCCCCTACCAAGGGAAGCAGCTCTGGGTTAGAAGTGGCCATCGGCTGGCTGTTGATCAGTCCAGGCAATGTCTGGCCCAAGAGCAGTCCAAGCCTCGGGTAGCCCACTAGGTGGCCAGGTGAGAAGGGCTGTCCTTAACCAGACGGATACAATTAGCTAGGACAAGCACTCTGGCTCGTTCCGAATTTGTACTTGAAAATATATGAAAGATTAGCAAGTCCATGGTGAGAGTGAATTAGAGCAAATGCGTAGAGAAAAGGCGACTCAACATGACAAGCAGACCATGCACACCAGGAGACAGTGGTCTCAAGGTGTTCTCTAGAGCAACATCCAGCTTGAAGAGCTTGGAAATTTCTGGTTCGGCCCAGGTTCTCTTGTAATAACTGCCCTCCAGTAGCCCCTTTTCTAAGATGGCCTAAGCTTATCTGTTTTCTTATAATAAAGGGTGTCCCAAAATTCACGCAAGATTTGAATTTTGCGTCATTTGTGCGGTAAAGTGTTGCCAACGAAAAAAAGACAGCGTGACAGCTAACAGGTCAGGGTTATTAAAAATGGAGAGCTACATGAAAGATTAATGCATTTTCATTGTTGAGCAATAAAAATTTACAACTTTTATTTATAAACCTGTGTTTTCTATCAAAATTACTTCTTGCGTGAATTTTGGGACACTCTTTATAAGCAGAAAACCTAGAGTACCTGGTGTCCCAAACCCTTACCTTTTCCTCTCAAGATCCTGTTTTCCTCTAGGCCACTAATAAACAATGATATTTATCTAATAGTATCATCTCTCCATAGGCAGGGACTCTAAAGAGGTAGGGTCTCACCTCAAGGAGATGATGCAAAGGCACTGGGGCAGGTGAACAAGCGACAGAATGGGGGGAAGTGAGGATAGTTTCAGTGCTCCTTGGATGAACCTGCAGAAGCAGCTGCTCAGAATGCCTAGGTGCAGCTCCAGTCCTACGATAGGATTTTGGTCCTGGAGGAAATGACAGGGATCTAGTCACATCTGGCAATTCTTCCACTTTGGAATGTACATTCCACAGACGGTTGAGCATGTGGCTTCTCACCAGTCTCGCCAGTGACTAATGCCCATGGTACAGGCAGTCCACAACCCAAATTTATGGGATTGTCCAGATTTCAAGTACATTGTTCCAGGGTTGCTATAAACCATTGTTCTATCCCAGAAGTGTCAGTGTTTTTTAATAGTTTCAAAATAATCCAGACTGGTGTGTACTACAGTAAGGATGCACACAGATTCAAAAGATGGGACTCCCACTGCCTGAAGAAATGTTAATGATTCATCAAAACAGACACACAAGTATCTAAAGCTGTCTAGATGGAATATCCCCCTTTAAAGTCATTTGAGATACATTAAAAATCATTGAAATCATTATAGAATTTAATTTTACTGTCAAAATGTAGACCAAGCAAAAGAGAAAAGATACAGTTTTAAAGGGGCCCTGCAATAAGAATATTCTTTTTGAAAAAAATATGACAATTCAAAAGTAACATTTTGGGGAAGCCGGGATGGCTCGGTGGGTTGGGCGCTCACTTTGCAGCGCTGGGGACCAAGGATCAAATCCCAGCCCCGGCCCATGCGAAACCATATGCTGAAGTGGGAGCTCCCTCAGTTCAGTTCTCTCTCTGTCTCTGTATCTCTCTCTCTCTCCTCTGTCAAAATAAATAAATAAATAAAATATATATTTTAAAATAAAGTAACATTTTGTCCCTGCTATACTACATTTCATCAGTTTTAAGATGCACATTTATTTATCATTTTACACCTCTGAAACTAGAATGCATCTTTTTCAGTCCATGGTAGTATATATTTACATTGAAATCATTTTTTTCCTTTATTAGTGTACCTAAAATTATGATACATTTTATAATTAATGGCATCTTACATTCAATAATATACAGTAATAGTGATGTAAGTGTCAGAGTGGAAATTAGATAATGCTTCTGATATTATATTAGATAAACACAAGCTGACTGTCAGCCTTAAAGCTTGGAGTGTTAAATTAAAGAAATTTATTACAAATATGTCTTTAGAAATGCAGTTTGTAGCAAATCACGTATTATTCTGTAAGACAGTTATGGATCCAGATGTTTAGACTGTACCTCTAATTTCCACGTTGTTCTAACCTATCTTTGAATCAGTATGAATAATTAAAAGGCACCATTGTTCTAGAAGCTCAAGGTATTGGACAAAACATATTGCCTCACAATAATGATTGATTTAGCTTACTGTTAGTATTAAAAAGTTGCTTCTATCATAGTAAGTCATGTCTTAAAAGATAACATTAAGAGTTCTGGCATACAGATCAAAGGAACAGAATTGAGAGTCCAGATACAAATCCTTACATTTTTGGTCAATTAATTTTCAACAGTGGTGCAAAGGCAATTAAATGAGAGGAAAGAATTGTCTTTTCAACAAATGATGCTGGGACATTTGGATATGAACATGTACAAAGATGAATCTGGGTCCTAATTTCTCTCACCATATATTATTTTAAAAATTAACTCAAATGGATCAGATAGCTAAATGTAAGAGCAAAATGATAAAACTATTAGAATAAACGGGAGAAAATCTTTGTGATCTTGAGTTAGGCAGAGTTTTTAGATATGATGCCAAAAGCATGTCCCATAAAGAAAAAGTTGGTAAACCGGGCTTCATCAAAGTTAAAATTTTTGTGATTCAAAAACATTATTAAGAAAATAGAAAAGACAACCACAGATTCAGGGGGGAAAAAATTGCAAATCATCTGATAAGGGGTTTGTATCAAGAACATATAAAGAACTCATACAACTCAATAACAAGAAGACAAAAAAAGAGAACAAATAAAATTTAGACAAGCTTTGAATAAACATTTCACAAAATAAAATAAACTTATAGCAAAAAGAAAATTAAAAAATGATCAATATTAATTTAGTCATTAAGGAAATGAAAAATAAAACCACAATGAGATACCAATACACATCCATTAAAAAAAGTTGGGTTGTTTTAAGATTTATTTTATTGTTTGAAAGAAGGTAAGAGAGAGAGAGAGAGGGAGAGAGAGTCGAGGAGGGCCCAGAGCAATCTCCGTAGTTGTACATCATTAGTTGTGACATGGTTTCATTTCATACAAGTGGATGTGGGGCCACTCAGAGCAAGAACTAAACTGGGCGTATCCCATATGGGAGGCAAGAATCTTCACTGACATCTGTGGTTATCAGTTGCACCGCAGTTCAGCATGTGGGTTTGCACAGATGTGAATCAGGATTTGATCCCTGGACCTCATGGTTGCAAGGCAAGTGCTCAACCTACTGAGCTATCCCAACATCCCTATTAACAAAAAATTTTTAAAGTTCCAGAAAATACCAGTACCACTAAGGTTGCAGAAAAACTGAAACTCTCATATATTTTTGCTACTGTCAATTTGGAAAAAAATTTGGCAGCTTTTTTTTTTTCAAAATAAAGTTAAATATATACATATCATTCTACCTAACAATCCTATACCTATGCACTTATGCAAAATAAATGAAAGTTTGTGTTCACACAAAACTTGTACACAGATGTTTACAGTGGCTTTGTTTATAATCACCAAAACCAGAAAAAATCCAAATGCTCTTCAACTGGTGAGTGCATAAACAAAGTCTGGTGTATTATACAATAGAATACTATTGAGCAAGAAAACAGAACTACTATTACATACTACAAATGTGAAAGAACCTTAACAACATGCTAACTAAAAGAAATTAAAAGGTGCAAGGGTTATAAGTTGTATGATTCCATTAATATGAAATGTTCAGAAAACAGAAGTATACAAATAAAGAAAGCAGATTAGTGGTCGCCTGGGGCTGGAGAAAAATGGAGGTTGACTGCCAACAGAAATGAGGACCTGTTTGGGGTCATGGGAATGTTCTAAAACTGAACAACTCTGCAAATTATTTCATTGTACAATTATAATGGATAAATGTTATGGCTATTTTATACAAATGGAAATATATAATTATGCCTCAATGAAGCTGTTTTGAAAAAAAGTTAACACTGGAGTTAATATGAGCATTTTTGACCTTGATTTCCTGCCAGGTTAGACAAGCAATTTATGGTTATATGCTTGTTTGCTTGTTTTTCTATTATGAGTCATACAACACTTGTTGGTAAGATTATTGGTATGGGGCCTTATAACATGATAAATAGTAATTCTGAAGGTGCAAAACATAGAATATTTTTTTGAGATTATCAAATATTTGCACCACAACATTGGTAAGGATATATGCCAATGGCATAAGATTGAAAGACTATATAAAAACACATCTGAAGTTCTTCTAGTTGATATTATAAAATATTCAAATGTTTTTTTATTTGTACACTGCTACTCGAGATGCTGAAATCATTTTGAAATCATATTCATCCAACTGCTTTGCAGACAAATTTGATTATGTTTGAATATAAGATTTCCAAGATTAATGCCTATCTTTGAAGAATACCAATATTTCAACTTCTATAAGGTTAACTTTATCAGTTAAAAATGATAAATGGTTCTTTAAATTATTTTTCAGTTCTGATTTTCATACTTCTTGTGTTTGTTAGGGCAGGCAAAGTATAACAAACAATCCACTTCCAAATTTCAGTGGCTAAAGACAATAGAAGTTTGTTTTTTACACATGTCATAGTTTAGCACAGGTAACTAAACTATGACTTTCATATAATTTAGGTACTTTGGCTTTATCTGTGTTATGGTCCTACCACCCATTATTTCCATGAAGGCTTTTTTTTTTTGAGATTTATTTTATTGTTTTTGACAGACAGAGAGAGAGAGAGAAGGGGGAGGGCCCAGAGCAGTCTCCATAGGTCCACATCCTCAGTTTCAACATGGTTTCATTCCACACAGGTGGGCAGGGCTGTGCAGAGTGGGAACTGGGCTGGGGGCCTCCCCCATGGGAGAATGCCCCCTCAAGCCAGTGGCCAAACCAGGGGGTGAGAACTGAACTGGGGACCTCCTATATGGGAAGCACACCCCAGTTCAGTACATGGGTCCACACGGGCCTGGGCTGGCATTCAATCCTCAATTAGTCCCCAGGGTTGCAAAGCGAGCACTTAACCCACTGAGCCATCCCAGCTTCCACAACCATGAAGGTTTCTTCATTGGAAGATTTTTATAGGCTGCGCGTGAAGTGGTGCTCCTACTCATATTCCCTGGGTGGAACCCAGTCATCTGGCCATACCTAACTGCAAGGGAGTTTGAAGAAAATAATTTTGTCATGTGCCCCAGAAGAGAAAGCAGATATGACAAGACAGTAGCATCTCTGCTTCACTGATTTTCGTTGTACAATATTACTATTAGTCTTTAAACTTTTTTGAGATATTTAATTAACATACCACGTATTTCACCTTTTGGAGGGTACAATTCTGTAATTTTTAGTATATTTACAAAGTTGTGCAAACATGATCACTATCCCATTTCAAAGCCCCAAAGAAACCCCATACCTGTTAGCTGTCATTCTCTATTACCTCTACCCCCAGCATCTGGGAACCACTAATATACTTTCTGTTTCTATGAATCTATTGAACTAATCTGGATATTTCATATAAATGGAATTATACAATATATAGTCTTTCATAAGTAACTTCTTTCACTTAGTATAATGCTTTTGAGGTCCATCAATGTTATAGCTGTAATATGTTGTTGTTATAGCTATAATATGTTGTAGTTATAACATATCATTACTTCTTTTATTGCCAAATAATATTATGGACATACCACATTTTTTGTTTATCCAGTCCTCAGCTGATGGACATTTGAATTGTTTCCACTTGGTGATATTATGAATTACTACAGTGCTATGAATATTCTTGTACAGGTTTTTGTGTGAACCTGCGTTTTCAGTTCCCTTGGGTATAGGAGTAGACCTGTTGGGTCATATGGTAACTCTATTTTCATAATTTGAGGAACTGCTAAACTGTTTTCCAAAGTGTCTTTACATTTTACAATCCCACAGTAATGTGTGAGGATTCTGAAATTTCTAACACTGATTATCTGTTTTTTGTTTTTCTTTTTAATTTTAGCCATCCTAGTGGTATCTTGTGGTTTTTATTTGCATCTCACTTAGATGTTCTTTCACATGTTTAGTGGCTGTTTGTTTCTCTTCTTTGGAGAAATGACTTTTCAACTCCTTTGCTCACCTTTGAATTGGGTAATTTTTTTTTTATTACTATTGAGTTGTATGACTTCTTTACATATAACTTTACACATAACCCTGGATATAAGTTCCTTACTAACAACATTGATTTGCAAATATTTCCATCTATTCTGTGGTAGTCTTTTTACTTTCTTGATGATGATCTTTGAAGAAAAAAAAAATTAATGAAATACAATTTATTCATTAATTTTTGTGCCCCATGCTTTTAGAAATCCAAGGTCACAAGGATTTACTCCTACGTTTTCTTCTAGGAGTTTTATGGTTTGAGCTCTTACATTTAGATCTATGATCCATTTTGAGTTAATTTTTATGTAAGTATGAGGCTGGAGTCCAACTTCATTCTTTTTCATGTAGATATAGTCATCTTAGAAACTATTCTTTGAAAGACTATTCTTCCTCCATTGAATTGTTTTGGCCTTCTTGTCAAAAATCAATTGACTACTCATATATGAAATACAAGGGTTTATTTTGGAACTTCCAATTTTATTCCTCTTGATCTCTGTGTCTATACCTATGTCAGTAACACACTGTCTTGATTACTATATTTTGTAGCACAGTTTGAAATTGGGAAATATAAGTCTTTCCACCTTATTCTTTTTTTTTTTTTTTTAAGATTTATTTTTATTGTTGACAGAGAGAGACACACACAAAGACAGAGACAGAGAGAAGGGGGAGGGCCCAGAACAGTCTCCATAGCTGCATATCACCGGGTGTTTTTTCCACATAGTTTCACTCCACAGGTGGGCACGGCTGCACGGGACAGGAAATGGGCCGAGGTCTCACCCCGGTGAGAACTGAACTGGGGGCACTCCCCAGTTCAGCATATGCGTCCACTCGGGCCGGGCTGGGGCCAGGGCCGGGGCCGGGACTTGATCCTCAGTCCCCGGGGCTGCAAAGTGAGGGCTTATTCCACTGAGCCATCCTGGCTTGCCCTTTATTCTTTTTTAACATTGTTTCAACTTTTCTGCATCTTTACCACTGATTTTTACAATCTGATTTCCAGAATTGGAGAAGGAAAGGGGCAGGTTCAGACAATGTTTAGGAGAAAAACAGAAAATATTCCCATTAAAAACCAAGTGTGCATATGTGCTTATATAATAATTTTGAAGAGAAATGACCATTTTTGCTTCCCAAAGTAAAAATTCTTCAAGAAAATTGTTATTGATAATAATCACCATGATATGAAATTCTCAAAGAAATTATATATGAATTGTTTTAATTATAAAGACCTGGAGGACATAAAATGTACTAGCCTTCACCAATTATATCAATTATTCCTGATTTAGCTGGATGCAAAAAGCTCTGACAGGAATAATCTAATGGGAAGTTATTTTATTCTTCCTGCAAACCTTTAACTACTTCATTATGAAATCTTACTTTTAAAGGACTTCGTACCTTTAATGGAAGGGAAACTCGGTAGCCAAGTGGGACAATGTAAAATTATCTACAAAGCAGAAGATATTGGCACCTTGCATATTGGTATTCTTGAGTGCTAAATCAGGAAACGTACAAGCTGTCCCTTCACTGCTGAAAAGGGAGTTAGAAAAGCCACTGGTGACCTTTGAAATGATAAAATAGCCCTTGGTTTTCCTAATGATTACTCAGAGATATGCCCAAAGGTGATTGTAAAGAACTGAAAACAAATAACATTGAACAATTGGGGAGGTTGCACCACGTGGTAGGAAAAATACAGACAGGCTGTAGGATCAAAAAGCTGTCTATTTCAAACGTGAACGTCTAACTGGCTTTATGAACTTCAGAAAGACAATAAGCTTCAGTATCGTTCTCTCTAAAATTGGTAAATAGCACTTGCAGGATTGCTCTGAAGATCAAGTGATTAAATGAGGCAAGAAATGCGTATGAACATGGCCAGAAAAACACCTGTCACAGAGCAGGCCCTCAACCAAGCTCACATTCTTTTTTTGTCAAATGCCTACAAGTGGAAGAACGATGAAAAAGACCACACAAATAATGTTAACTGGATGATTATGATATATTTGGTATTTCTTCCCATGAAATCTTATTCTTTTCAATACAAATATCTGTCAAGTAAGGTTCATAATAATTTTACACCTTTCCAAAGAATTTTCTTATAAATAGACAAATTGGGTTGCTGTTGTTTTTTAAGACTCTTTTGTCTTAATTCCTGGTTAGGGAAATCACATTCCTTTAACACTTAGAAACTCTGTGAACAATATCTATTCACCAATCAAAATTCCAGTTCTCACGAGGAAGTGAGACAATCAAAAAATAGGAAGTTAAATGTGTGCAAAAGTATATGTCCTGGCTGTCCATCTGAGGATGAGGATGTGGTCTCTATGTCCAAGGTCAAATCTATGGGGAAGGCCAAATGCCCCTGATTTTACATTATAGGTTATATTGCACAAGGGAATCTGTTTTCTGCTCACCATTGTTCCCTTGACAACAGTACCCTGCACAGAGCAAGTATTCAAAAAATATTAGTTGAATGAGGGAATAAACGAGTGAACCGCAGCAAGCATCATGTGATCCAGAAGATTCCAAACATGTTTTGATCTGTGGACTCTCTGCTCAAACAAAATATTCGGTGGACACCCAATACGATGCACAGATGCTCAAGAAGGATCTCTGGTTCATGAGACAGACCAAGAGGCCGGCACCCCCAGCTTCTCTATAGATTCTGCAGAACGTATCTGGGAAGCCCTGATCTTGTCAAACTTCTCATTTCAGAGGTGGAGGAGCAAGGGCCTAAGAGGAGAAGGTTTTGCATTGTGTTATATGGTGGAGCCTAAAAGTTCACTCTCAGTCTCAGGAATCCTTGTGCCAATGGGGAAAAGGGCACATTCCATTGAGTGCTTGCATCACTGGCAGGACGTGTGGACACCTCAGGTCATCCAGGTGGCCTCAGAGAATACCTGGCATTGGTTGTTTATCCAATTTTGGGAAGTGCAACTCATTCTATGGTGCAGCAATGGGCCTCAAGCGGTGCCATTGAGGACTGACAGCAAGACTGCTCTTTTACTATACTTGGCATGACCTCTCAGCTCTCCGCACAGAAAGGAAATTGGTCCCTAATGTATACATCTTAAAACTGTTCCTAAAAGAAAGGAGATATGAATTCTTTGGGGACCCTTGTCTTGGGTAAATGGATGAGAATTAAATACCTTAGGTGAGTTTGGGTTCGGTAATCCCAGAATCCTTCCAGATCTGAGGTTTCACAAGCATCCTGCCAAGCAATATCTCAGCCTGTGCTTTCCTCCTGGGGTCTTCATATCTGCTCAGGGTACCCCTGCTTGCTCCTCCACCTTCTCACCCACTTGTCCAGTCCTGATCCTTAGGTTCAATAGAGACCCACCAGGGAGGACCACACATCCAGTTGCTTCTCTTCCCACTCCACCTGGGGAGCCAAGGGGCCAGTCCACCTCTGGCACATGGCTCAGGACCTGCCCTTTTCTTAAGGTCGTAGCTGACTGCCTCCCTCTGCAACCTCTGGTACCATCGCTGGTTCCTTCTTCTCCTCCCTTCACTCTACATCACGATGGGGACAGGGAGAAACAGAAGCATTGGAATTCCCTCACAGGTGGGTATTACAAAGTCACAGGCCTGAGATTAATATGTGACTTAATCCTAGCCACCAGAGCCATTTTTCAATTGCACAGTCCTGAGTAACAGTTGACCTCTTAACAGAACATCGACAAGGTATTGTAGGACACCTAGAAGGAACCTGGGAGAGTTCTACCACTCTGGCAGGCGGTCAGCGCCGTTTGGGGTCTGTGCGCCCGGAGTTCTTGCTGTTCCTCCATTCTGCCTAAAGAGGGAGCTGTTTCCTTAGAATGCCCTCAGCAAGCACTGGCCAGGCTGGCAGCCTGGGGGTTTGTTTTATGAAACCGCAGCCGGATTGTGAGCACGTCAACTCCATGTAAACTCCATGTGTGTCACCGAACAAGCCTCAATTGCACTTTTTACACATAAAAAACAAAACAAAACAAAAAAAAAAAAACACAAAAAACGGTGTCCACTAACCTGACAAGTTGTAGTAGATCTAGTAGATGGCTAAGGGTCAGGAGACTCAGAATCTCGTCCCACCTGACTAATGCTATTAAAACAGGTGTTGTTGGGCAAGTGTTGTTACCACTCGGGCTCCGTGTCCTTGTTTCAAAAGTGGGCACAGGGACACAAGCCCAGCTTATTTCACTGGGTGGTTAAAAGGACTAATGTTGCTTGGAAAGAGTGTGTTGTTATTATTCAGGGTGGGAACGCTGGAGGCTGAAAGATCAGTTTGAAACCAACTACTAGCGACATGGCCTTGGCCAGGTTCTTAACCTCTCTACTGCTCAGGTCTTTCATTTGTACATTCTATTTGCATCAACTCTTAGGATTATTGTAAGGAATAAATGCATATGACGGGTTAAAGAGAGCCAGTACATTGCAAGCTCTTAGTAAATGGTCGCTTTTAAAAATACACATCTTTTGAAAACACATGTTTTCAAACCCTGTCATATTTTGCACAGGTGAGGTGCTTTAGCTGCTCCCTGATTTGGTTCTTCCACAAAAATAAAATATCCCAGAAGAAAGGAACAGTTTCAAATCCAAATGGAAACATGTTACTTGGACATACCTTTTCCAGGTGTTTCATTGAAGGGAAGGCACCTGGAACGTGCAGATGTGACAGTGGAAGCTGATACTCTTACCCTTATGTCTTGGAGAGAGTCATTATCAATGTATTTTCTCTACCAGCACCAATCCTTCCTCTGATCTGTAAAAACAGTATTTATTTAGTCATTCAGTAACCACCCATGGTACAACGACTAATTGTGTGCACTATTACAGCCTATAGAAGCAGACAAATACGTGAGGCTCCATCCCTTCCTCCAAGAAATTTATAGTCTAAGTGAGGAACAGGAAAAGACAAGTGAAAAAAATAGTCATAATATTAAAGAGATTGTACGCACAGAGTGTTATGAGGACACACAGAAGGGCCTCCTAGACAGGGCTATAAAGAGGATGTGTCCCAAGCAGGGAACATTGTTCTTTCACATGGGAAGGGGGAGAGCATTTTAGCCATGAGTTCTCCAATTTCTCATTTGTAAAATGAAGTTCAACAAATAGTTTTTAAGATGATTCTCTGGAGGAAAAAAAGAAGAAAGGAGTAGGAAATAATGAACAAGGAGCATCCTGTCAGTACATCCTGCTTATGGAATCCTCGTGTACGTGGACAAGAGGGAACATAGCACCTTAGGGAGCTGCTAGGTTGTGAGAACAGGTTTAAAAACAAGGGATGAAGCTGGCTTGTGACACGGTCATAGGTATTAAGAAGAATCATTCTGGAGCTGTGGATAATGGACTGAAGGGGTGGACGCAAAGAAATGGGTGGCAAAGCCGTCAGCTTGGGAAAATGAAAAGGATTCTAAGATAGGGTCCGAGGTAGATGTAAAGGGAATTTAGAAGACAAGGCTGACTGCAAAGGTGTTTAGAAGGTCAGATTGACAAGACCTGGTGACTTGCTGGAGAACTATAGAGAGGAGTCAAGGATCCTAATTGGGTTCCATGGGGAACCATCTCAGAGCTCCCTCATCAAGCAGTTAATGAATGCTCCCTTTATGCACACCGCATCTATGATCCTCATTCTTTCCAGAGTGAAGCTTAAAATCAATGAGGGAATTGAGACATATTAGCAGCAGGTGTTTTCCATCTTTGGAAGTGTTCTGCTATTGTTTTGGAAGGGAAGAAGGACTAGCCAGTAGTGTACAGCCTTTTGGCTTCCCTGGGCCATGTTGTCTTAGAAGAATTGTTTTGGGCCACACATAAAATACACTAACACTTATGAGAGATGATGAGCTAAAAAAAAAAAACAAAAGTCACACAAAAAAACTCATAGTGTTTTAAGAATTTGTGTTGGGCCTCCTTCAAAGCCACCCTGGGTGGCAGCTTGGACCTGCCTAAACTAGACCCTTGGAACGACTTGCATGTAATTGAAAGCTTCAGAAGAAGGCAACCACTGCTGGAAATATGGCAGACTGTTTCATTTGTGACTGATAGAAGCATAAAGCAACTTGACTCTGGTAGTTAGCATACATCCAAAACCTTAAAAATGAGCATAGGAGTACATTATCACCCAGCATTTCTACTTTTTGGAATTTCGACTAAGAAAAATATAATTAAGATGCATAAGGATGAACCCAAAGATTTATTTTGAGGATGCTCCTTGCAAAGTTGTATATAATTCTGAGAAGCAGGAAACAGGCATGACATACAGAAAGAGTGCCTGGGCTTAGAGGACACAAGACTGAGCCTCGCTCCGCTGCCTAGGAATTGTCAGCTACAAAGAATGGAAAATGGGATAGAGATGTCCCACAAACCTAGGGAGTCTCCTGAAGTCCTGCAGTGAACAACATGTTCTTTTTAAATTGGGAACAGAGGCTCCATGGAAACCAAGCAGCCATACATCTCCAGAAGGGCCTTTCTGGGGAAGCCAAGATGGCTTAGCAGGTTAAGTGCTTGTTTTGCAGCCCTAGGGTCCAAGGATCAAATTCTGGCCCAGACCTCTGCAGAACCATATGCTGAACTGGGGTGTGTCCCCTGTTCAGTTCTTGCCTGGGTCCACGCAGGAGGCCTCTGACTTCACAGCCTGTGCCCACCCATGGAGTGAAACTATATAAAAAATTAATGATTTACAACTATGAAGACTGTTCTGGGCCCTCCCCCTTCTCTCTGTCTCTCTGTCTCTCTTTCTGTCAAGGAAAGAAAGAAAGGAGTTTTTTGCCCTTTCTCCTAGCTCCCAGACATTGCTAAGCTGAGTGTTCATGCTGAGCAATAAACATTTATTTGAGACCCCTCCAGTCATTTCTCCCTCTGTGGTTTGCCCCCATCCCCAGAAGGCTCTACGTCATGTCTGAAAGCTCAAAGATCTGTGGAGTCACACTGGGCAAATAGCATAGGTGTAGAGGTCAGATAACTTTCTTTCTTTCTCGGACTTTTATTTATTGAGTATGCACTGTGAGCCATGTCCTTTGCTAAGCCCCAGAGAGACAATGATAAATGAAATGCAATTCTTGCATATGGTAGACACTGATACTTGCCTACGCAATATCAATTCTCCCTTTCTGCCTTACTAACCAAACTTTGATTTTATTATGAATACCTAATTAAATAAATATACCTTATATTTGCGTTGCCACTAAACACATCATGTAAGCCCATTCTGACCAAGGAGGTACAAGCAGGAGTTGCTGAATGGGGTTTCCAGTAAAAGGGGCAGACTTGGTTAGTGAATGCTTCAGTGTCCATCACCCCTACCTTTTTTTCCCCCAGCCTAGAATGTGGATATGGTGAAGACAGCCATTTTGTGGCCACTGAGTGACAAGCATGAGGAAAAAATGCCACACGCTAATTATAGGAAACAGGGATCCTAACAGCAAGGTTGGCTGCATTAAAAAGATAAAATGAACCCCCTGTTTGTCTAACCCAGGGGTACCGGTATCCAACCTTTTGGCTTCCCTGGGTCACATTGGAAGAAGAAGAATTGTCTTGGGCCACTCATAACATACAAGAACACTAACAATAGCTGATGAGCTTTTTAAAAAATCACACAAAAATCTCATAATGTTCTGAGAAAGTTTATGAATTTGCATTGGGCTGCATTCACAGCCGTCCTGGCTGCACGTGGCCCACCGGCCACAGGTTGCACAAGCTGGGTCTAAATTCTGGATTAAATGGGCTTTTTGTTACTCTCGACCAAACACAATCTTACCTGACACTAGATGCCATAGCCTAGCAAAGCAAAGGGAATTCTAACAGATGACAGAATCCCGGGTGGCAGCAGTTATGTGAACACAGTGCAGGAAGCACGGAGAGTGGAGGGCACAGCTTCTCCTGATGAGGAAGGGAATTGCTGGGGAGTGGCTACTGGTCAGCACGTCTTTCAGAAAGGACAAAAATGCTTGAGGGGGTTCTTGGAGAATGAGTTATTCCAGCCATGGAGAAGCAGAAAGAGCATTCCAGGGTGAGGGGACACACGTGCAAAGACACGAAAAGTGAAATAACACAGCACACTCTAGGCACTAACATGACTTCATGTTAGTGACTGGGGAAGAGAATACACGTGGGACCAAGTGGGGGATAACATAGGAGAGAGTAGGCGGCAGGTCATAAAACAACTTGTGAGACCTTGGGCAAGTCACAGAATCAGCTCACCACATTTCCTCAGCTATGAAGAGAGGGGGTTCACTTAGCTGTGAGCAGAGTGCTGCCCTGCCACCATCCCCTACAGAACCCTGCTGGAGGTCCTGTCTCCCTTGCAGGACATGGAAGTTTCCACAGAAAGCGCTGTCCTGCCCAGCCCGACCTCCCCTGCCTTCACACTACATGGTGTATTCCAAGGACGAGGCTGGCATTTGAACACTAAGTGGTGAGTCAGAATGAACAGAAGTGTGGACAACTGTTTACTAAGAAGGCAGTCTTTGGTGTGACAAATTAGAGTGGGCTGCTGGATTTCATGAGCTAGGCAGCTTAGAAATAGCACATACCTTTGTGCTGGCAATTGATTCATTTCTTGTCCTGTCTTGCCAGGCAGGGTGTCACATGCCAACCCAGTCAGACCATAGTCTATCCAGGTCAGGGAAAGTGTTGTCCTTCTGAACAGGGCCCCTAAATACTCTGGAATTTCCCCCGAGCATGCCCTGTGTCTTGTAATTCTATTGTGCAGGGATACAACACCTTCTTGAGACTGTTCATAACATTAGTTTACTTCATCTTGGAGCTAAGAGGCTCCAATCTATAGGGAGTATCATACAGTTAGAGAGTCAATCTCACTATTATTATTTAGTAGAATTTTAAAAACCAACAAATACATTGAAGCAAGGAATCAGATACTGTTGAAGACACAGATAGTTAAGATGTCATTTCTGTCTCAAATAGTGAATCATAGAACACACAGTAGAATGGTGGTTGTCAGGGGCTGGAGATAAGGGGAATAGGGAGATGTAAAAGGTACAAAGTTTCAGTTCTGCAAGATCTAATGTAGAGCAGGATGGCTAAAGGTAACAACACTGTTTTGTATACTTGCAATTTGTTAAAATGACATAACTTACATGTTCTTATGAGCCGCCCCCCCCCCCAAAAAAGATAGCTATGTGTTGGTGATGCCTTTGTCAGCTAGCTTGATTGTGGGGATCATTTCCCAATGTGTACGTATATCAAACCATCAAGTAGAACACCTTAAATATATGCAATTTCTATTTGTCAATTACAACCCAATAAAGCCGAAATTAAAATAAGATAAAGTAATAAAACATAGCAAAACCTGACAGAAGAAAATGTGATTCCTGGCCTGAAGCACAGCATAACCTTAAGAGCACACAGCCTCAGCTCATGCCCTGGGCTAGACGACAGCGAAGCCACGTGGAAGACAGATCAGGATTCAGTGTCTGACTCTAACGCTGACAACAGGTGCCAGCCTGACTCATTCCCCAAACGTTTCCCAGCCTCTGTTTCCTGGTCCACGCATGGGGATAGTAGGACCTGCTTCCCATGGAGGATGTGAGAATTAGAGATAATGTAAGCAGGGTGTGGCAGAGGCTATCTACTCCATAAATGATGGCTCTTCCTATTGTTGAGTGAAAAAGTTAAACAATTCAAATCAATTACATCAGAGGTGTCAAAGGCAGTGCAAGATAATTACTGAACTGGTGGCTTAAAGTGTCAAGAACCTGCATGCCTCCCCGTTGGTCCCGTAGGTCTCACTATAAACCCGTCAGGAATATCCCTATTTGCAGATGAGAAAACTGAGGGCGAAGAGAAGGTAAGTGGCTTGGGAACATTCGGGAGGAGGCAGAGCCAGGATTTGGTTCTGTGTGCTTTCCGTACTTCAAGAGCTTCCTGCCAGGGGACTGAGGACTTCCATTCAGCAGAGGGAGAGATCAGGAAGCTGAGCTGGGCTGGGGGCTTCAGACGGGAAGCCCATCATTCAGTCCACCAATGTTTACTAAGTACCTGCTGTTTGCGAAGTGTTATTCTGAGCAAGACACACAAGATAGCTGTCCTTGTGGGGTCTGTGAGGAGTATTCAAAGAGCTAGATGAAGAGGTTAAAAGGCATTGTAGGTGCAGAATACGCACCCAGAATTCAACAAACCTGGCCTCCACCTGACATACCTGCTTAAACTGCCACATTTCTGCTTCCGGTATTTATTGTCCAGCATCACCTCCCATCTGCAGTGCCGGCATTTATTCCTCACTTCACTTGTTCTGATTCCTTGACTCCCATTTGGCACCATGCCCCTTGGCGTTCTTCAGCCCCAGCCCCTCAGATGGTCATGACGCCCAGCTCTGTGGGGTACCTCCAGGCCACATCCTCCTCCGAAGTCCCATATCGGCACAAGGCCCTCAGACAGCATGCTCCCTAAAATCCTGGTCGGAATCACCCCAGCTGATCTGGCCCCCACTCACCCACAACCTCACCAGGGAAGAGCAATTAGACAAAAGAAAATGCCAGAAGGATTTGTTGAGAATGAACCCAAATGCTGGCCTAAGGGTGACATAGATTAGTCTGTTGATTTACACACACACACACGTGCACACACACACACACACACACAGGCATGCACTCACACAAGCGTGCAGATGTGGACACACGATTTAATCTCCAAATATGTTTGCATGTCTGTGTGTATTACATAGAACTAAATGTTTCCCCATTTCAATGGACACTCCAGGAGCAGAGATTTCTGTTTGGTTCTCCAGAAGAGTCCTAGCACATGGTAGGCTCCCAACAAGTATGTTCTGAATGAAGGTATCTGTCCAGTATATGAGAAGCACTTCCTAGTGAGAGCTGCCTGGGCTGGCACATGGTTTGATGAACCCATGCTGGGGTATAAGAGCCTCCCTGTCTGGGTGCCAGGCTGATGCCCTAGTCTTGTGAGGTTGTGGGAAGCCACTCTTTAGAAAAAGACGGAGGATTTGGATGTGACAGAAAAAAAAAAAATTATCAAGGACCAAAAAAGAGGAAAGGTAGGAGTCCAGCTGAGAAATGCTCTGGAGAAACATCACAGGAAAAGAAGTCCACATTAGGGGCCCTGAGGGATCACCAGGCATGCCCCACACTGCAACCTTCTCCCCTGAACAGGTGGAGTTGTTATTGATGGAGAGCCAAGAAGAGCTCAGAGTAGAAGGCAGTGACAGCTGACAGATGGGTTCCATCTATAGCTTGTGGGGTCTCAAATAAATGCGAAGGCACCCCCTGACCCCAGGGCCTGGCAGGGACCACAAGCCAGCATTTACAGAACAGACTCTGCCATGGCCCAGCATGGCCCTCTTCTTCCAGACCCTTCTCTACGTCCCACACTGTTCTTGTCCAGGGCTAGTGGACTGAGCTGGGAACGGTCCTTGTTTTAGGACAATTATTACTATTTGAATTCATTACATTCATCTCTGCTAATGTGATTATTCTCAAGTACTAAGTGTTTATCAATTGGATTCGAAGTTTAGATGATTCTCCAAATACATTCTGAAAGACACAGGTCTATTGCGTAACCTAGATATGGCTAGTCTCTAAGATAAACTCCCCAAGTCTTTTTGCTGGCTGTATTGCCCGCCTCCCTGCAGTGGTTGGAAAGTTATGCCTCTGCCTTTTGGCAGAAAGAGTCCCTTTCTGATTGGACTGCAATGGAAACCTAAATTCCCAGCATATAGTACCATAGCGCTTCTTGCTTAATGCCCTGAAATGTATGTTTCCTCAGCACAAGCCCTGGGGAGTTAACCTAACCATTCCAAGCCCAGTAAGGAGTAGGGCCTTCAGAACCTGTTTCAAAGCTTCACCAGTGTACCCTGGGGCATTTCTGTGAACCCTACGACAGAACACCGAACAGTTACTAGACTGGCTCAGGTTATAAACTTACGTTTGATTAGAAGAGGAGCAAATGTTGAATTAATAGGTGACCTAGACTAGAAGCTCTATTTCCTGTGTTGGTTTCCATTCTTCTGGGGAGTGTGGGGTGATAGTCTGAGATGCTGTTGACTCGGTCTCCTAGACTGCAGGCCTCTGCATCTAGACCCGGGCTGCCATGGGCAGGCTTCTCGGAACCCATGCTCCAGACTCCCCATCCAGATAGAACCCCGCAGCGAGGACAATGCAGCTCAGAGAGGCACTCGGCGTCCTGAGTGTGGCGGAGCAAAGGTCTCTGCTGAAAAGCACCGGACTGACTTCCACAGAAAGACAATAGATGAGATATTCATGTTTATCATTCCTGTGTTCAAACTTGTAAACCATGCTTACTTTTTTTCCTCCTTCTGGAAGTTACTTAAATGGCCTTCAGTTTCTAAGTAGGCAGAGTACGTTCACATCTTTCATTGCGCCACATTGTTGCATTGCCAAGACTCTGAACAGCCAGGGCAAAGGGTTAGCTTTCGCTTTGCAGAGTCTTAGCAATGTACTGGCAGCTAGGAGATGCGTCCCACGCATGGGGGACCCAGAGTGTCAGCTCAGGGAGAATTCAGGCAGGGAGACATCTTCATTCCTCACCTGCTGGAGCTTCCTTGCCTTGCAGCTGGCACAAAGCCTCAGGTGTGTTGTCCACCCAGTGGGGGGCCTTCAGCTGAGGAGTGTCTGAGTGTGAGGAGCATCTACAAACCTCCACCTAAGGTCTCCTAACCACAAGGGAAGCCTATCTACTCATTAAACTGGTTTCTGACAAGTCTACTGGAAGGAACCAATCAGGAGAGCACTTCTCTGCTGTTGGGAAATGCCTCTTGGTTTGGGTTCCCTATGTCCATCCTTTTTCTTCCTTCCCCTTAATTTTGGCTACATTTTCCATTTCTGGAGAACAACAGTTCACTGTGAAAATACCGAATCATTACAACACAACCAGTATCTTGGGTAGACAGCCCTTCTAAGGAACTCAGGGAGCTCTGGCAGTAATGGCTAGCACGCATTGCACACTAACTATGTCACTTATACGTGCTCCATTTGGGTTACCTCATTTAATTTCTGCAATTGAACTCTCACAAGCCACATACGTTGAATTGTTTCCAGACACTAAGAAGGACTCCATCCCTGATTTCTCTCTGCTGCTGTGCTCTTGCTCCTGCTTCTGGGACATGAGCCACTGCCAACAGGAAATCCCTTTTACCAGGAAGGTAACTCAAGGTAAGCGACCTGCCCAACCAATAAGGTCAAAACCAGAGTCCAAGGCAGTATGATTCCCAGCCCTGGCTACCGCTTAGAATCACCTACAGAGTTAAAAACACAATATTAACAACAACAAAAACACAATGCCCAGGCTGCATCCTTAACAAACCTGATTTAATGGGTCTGGGGAGAGGCCTGAACATTAGTAGTTTTAGAAAGCTTTCCAGGAGAGTCTAAACAATGTAGCCACATTTGAGAATCTCTGACAGATCTACCAACTCCCAGTCTAAAGCTCAACCAATCACAAGGCTTCCCCTTATCTCATATTCCAGCCAGGTCAACTGGGACGTGCTTGGGGTGGCCAGTCAGGGCCCCCCAACAAACCCCGCGAGGACAGAGAATACCTGCTCAATTTGCTCACCTGGAGGATGGGGAGAATGCGGTCTTGCAGAACTACTGAGTATATCTGAGAATGTACAATGTTTCTTCGAGCACAGAGTAAGTGCTCAGAGAATGACAGTGCTGGTGAGAACAGCTGTCATAGACTTGGGGGTAGTCGCCAACCTCACAGCACACTGGCAGCACTATGCTAGCCATGGGCACTTGACATTCATCCCATCACTTTTGTCAAACACTAATTTCTCATGTCAGTCTTGGACACACTCACACACCAGCATCTTCACACCTACATATGTGTACAGGAAGTGGTCCCTTTACCAACATTCTGGGTGGATAAGTCATGATGACAGATAAGCAAGGCATCCTGGGGTTATCAGTGTCAAGTATCACAGTTTTCACGGTCTGATTATGCAGAAGTCCAAGGCAAGACCACCATTACGGCGGAAACAGGGAGAGGAATCTCTTACTACTCGCTTGCCTAATCATTTCCACTTAACACACAGTGAAAGCAGAACTTTGTGACACACTTGCCCTGTCTGGGCAAAGGTTCTGCTTTTTCTGGAAGATCTTGGGGAAAAAAAAAACTTGACCATGAGGGAGGGAGAGCTTCTCAATCTTTCATCCATTCAATGAGCACTTGGTTTCTTTACCTGACTCCCATCCATCTGTGTGCCTAGCACTGCGCTGGAGACTGAGACCTGAGCACATGTTAGAGACATCCCTGCCCTGGAGTTGGCAATGGTCCTG
Source organism: Craseonycteris thonglongyai (assembly GCA_004027555.1). NCBI lineage: Eukaryota > Metazoa > Chordata > Mammalia > Chiroptera > Craseonycteridae > Craseonycteris > Craseonycteris thonglongyai. The sequence continues at coordinate 727 of PVKE010025635.1, read as the reverse complement.
GGGAAAAACCGAGGTAACAGGCAACCCTGGGACGGGCAGCTACAACACTATTTCTGGGGTATCCAGAAAGACTTTGCATTTTATCAGTGAGCATTCCATTTCAGGAACCTTGTGGCAATGTTGAAATTGAGGCAAAATGCACTAGCTTAGCCATAATGGTTATTCAATTATCAAGATCCTTCTGAATCAGTTGGCAAATTGCTACTGTCTCCATCACTCACACTGCCCTCACTACCACTTTGAAAATGCAGCACCGAAAGAATTAACTCCTGATACACAAGAGGTCTCCAGGACAACGCTCTGGCACCATCCGAAGGCCTCTGACTGGTCAGTGCCTGTGGTAAATGGGTTGTCCAACATTCTGAAATTTGCCCTTCCTCTTGGTAAGTGGTAGCTGTAGAGTTCCTATATAGAGAGGTCTTGGGGGCTATAATGTATCTGCAACATAGAGATTAGAGACCTGTCTTGAAGCTGCGTATGCATAGCAAGTTCATGGGTTTTATTTTGATTGTATGTCTATTTGGGATAGCTTAGGGGAGCTGATGGCTAGTTTAAGGGACTAAAATCCTTACCTCCACAAACCACTTCTTGACAAGGCTTCCTCTCTAAATTTAAAAATTTAAGATGCCTATCTTTCCAGAAAGGCCCTCTCATGAAGAAAAAGAAAACCAACTCAACATATGGAAATCCACACAAATACATTAAGAAAATATTTGCCACTCAGAAA
>PVKE010025634.1:0-22893 GCA_004027555.1 Craseonycteris thonglongyai | reverse complement strand
TCTTCAGTGCATATTTATTTTTATTTTACTTTTGACAGATAGAGAGAGAGACAGAGACAGAGACAGCTAGAGAACCGAACTGTGGGAACTCCCCAGTTCAGCATGTGGGTCCTGCCTGGGCCGGAGCCGGGATTCGATCCTCGGTCCTCGGGGCCTCAAAGCGAGCGCTCAACCCGCTGAGCCGTCCCGGCTTTCCCAGGATAGTTTTATTTTAGTATTTAATATTTCAATATCTGATAGCTCCTGCAAGTATTTTAGATGGCTACTCTCTGCATTTGTAGATCTGTTAAGAATCTGTTTTTTTATTTGGTCTGTTTTGGGGTTTCCATTTTGTTAATTATCATTTCGAGTGAATAATTACTATTTTTTAAGGACCTCTACTTTTTAAGACTCTCAGAGTAGAAAAATACGTAACAACCTTGCCTCTTTTATTAATGACAAAAATGCATTATGATATTAACTATATTCTAAAATATTAGCACACCACAGAAGAAAGTCCAGGGATGGAATTATTTTTGTGTGTAGCCTTTTGAAATGTATCTAGTAAGCAGAAGGTATTCCCAAGTCATACTGAAGAGAAGTGCAATGAGTCAACATCACAACTCTCTGATGCCACTCCACCTCTTGTGGCAGATTCAGCCCTTCATCGGCCCCATAACTCATTTGTTTTTCAGGCTTCTTTGTGAATCAATAATTAATACCTGAGGAGGAGAAAAGCTTGTCTTTAGAGGAAATAACAGATTTATCTTGACTACCTTTGAAACCTGAATGACTGCTTCAGTAACAGCTGTTGCCTTTAATCATTAGCAAATGGGAAGGGCAACTTTCTCAACTTACGTTTGTCTTCTAAAAGGAGAAATCAAAGCAATATGTAGTAGTTGATGCTTACCCAGAACAGAGAACTCATTTGCACAGAAGCAGAGAGATGTATACATCTAAATAAATTCAAACACCTTGTTCTTCAGTACTTTTAAAAGTTAATTTTTTTATTTCATAAAGGGGAGTGAACTGTGATCAGATGTGTGTATAGTCAGAATGTTGTTAAAAATAAACTAGCTGTATTCCCTTCTTCCATTTTCCTTTGGTTTGGTGTCATGGCTGTCTCCTTTGATTTAAGAACTAGACCAGGGCAATGATCTTTCAGCATCTTCATGTTTATGGTGTATGTGTATGAGTCAAGATTCAAGATCCTTCTCTTGAATTGGGAATGATGGTGTAAATAGACATTGACCATGACCCTGCCTGGTGCCCGCCCTTCATGAGCTCTCATCTAAGTGAGCATTGACCCTTCTCGTTAAGGGTGGTAATCTGCTCTTTGCAGAATATACAACTTGGATCTCTAAGTCTAACGACCACATCAGAGATTTTTATTCTTTTATTGTTAAATTGCTTAGGGTTACATTCGTTAGTAATAATTACATAGGTACTCTTTCCATCACCGTATATTAAGCTCCCCCTCCCTCCTCTCCCACTCCCCTCCTCCCTTATCAGAGATCCTTAGATGATGATTCAGTGTAAGAAATGGGTTGGGAGTATTGGTGTAAAAAGAATAAACTTTGACTGCTTTTGCTTTTGATCTTACTATACATTAATTTTGAGTAAATTAAATAATGTAAATCAACCAACTGATGATCACATTTTGAGTACCTTGTACTTTCAGAGCTCCTAAGAGTATATTGGGGGGTGGGGGATATATCCTGCAACTACCATTATTTTGGCCTACATAGCTTTCTTCATAGAAGTGCCCCTGAACTGCTGCTTTTAGGAGCTTGAGGGGTGGTGGCCCAGCTGTTTTTAAGAGACTCTTTGGTTCTTAAATCGAAGGACGGAAAAATATAAAAAATAATGCCATTTTGATAGGTAGGGTGGGGTTGGATATGAGGAGGTAGACTCCTAAAACCAGCCATAATTGAGCACTCACTGTGTCCTTGTACTGTACCGGGTGCTTTATAACTCTGTATCTCATCTAATCCTGTGAAGTAGATGGTGGTGTCCTATTTTTATATACAAGGAAATTGGCTTGGGAAGGCTGTTAACTTACCCAGCATCACAGAGGGAGTTTAAATCTAATCCTTTCTACTTTGTAACTCATTTGCCTTAAGACTAACCTCTTCCATGCTACCTCAAGTTTCAAAATATCTCCCCTTCCACAATCTTGATTTTTTTTTGGGTGTGTGTGTTTTTTTTACTTCCTCTTTATATACTCTGGAGCTGATGACACTTATAGATAGATCTTATGAAATGCAAACATCTTCTGAGTATAGAGCTTCTAAATGTAAATATCCTAGAGAAGAGAAACACACCTTATTGTATGAATTGACCTGTATGTCCCTTTACTCAACTCCTAGCTAAGCATATGTGGACTTGAGATAATGGAGATTGTAAATGTGAAGGAAAGAGAAAAGGCAGTGTTTAATCTTGTCTACTAGAGGAGTGGGCCCCAGAGCCCCAATTCTGTGGAGTTTAGGGAAGTGCACCCTCCAGAGGATGCGGCTATGGAAAGGGAAGTGAGATTGCATCTCACCAAACTTTCTCCCTTTCATTTTTGTTCAAATACTTTATCGAAGAAAGACAAAAATACATGGGAGAGCCCCGACCTTTGCTCAATTCCTTAGAGAAAGTCCTATCGAGCACAGTTGGGACGTATAGTTAGATGATTAATCAGTTAACAGTGCAAATAATAAAAAATGTTACATAAGCATTTTATTAAACTTAGAAATATCAAAGTTTAGAATTGCTCAGTCTTTTATGTAGTGTCAAGAGTCCTTCTTTATTTTTAAGATTTATTTTTTATTGTTTCTGACAGAGAGAGACACAGAGACAGAGAGAAGGGGGAGGGCCCAGAACAGTCTCCATAGTTGCACATCATTGGTTTTTCCACATAGTTTCATTCCACAGGTGGGCGAGGGGCTGCACAGGGCAGGAACTGGGCCGGGGTCTTACCCCGGTGAGAACTGAACTGGGGGCACTCCCCAGTTCAGCATATGGGTCCACACGGGCTGGGGCCAGGATTCGATCCTTGGTCCCCGGGGCTGCAAAGTGAGCACTTAACCCACTGAGCCATCCCGGCTTCCCCAAGAGTCCTTCTTTAAATGTACATCCTCTGATTTATGTTCTGTGTTGTCTTCCCCACATAAACCACACTCATAATGTATCATCAACAATGTTCCGTCCTGATTATTTTAATGTGGTGCCAGAACATCAAAACTTTCAAAGCAGCTGGATACTGAGTTTTCATCAAGATTTTAAGTCACTTTTCCCCCTCAGGATATTAACATTGTCTCAAACACATCTTGTTTTGCGGCAATCATTTTTTTTTAAATCATTTACCTTTGGCAAGTGGTTCTAATGCGTTCAATTTAGATTTATGGAAATAACAACTCAGTTTCTTTTCAGACTCATTTTTCATTGATTACTTAATATTTAATTAAATTATGTAATATTTAATTAAATTATGTAATAATAGAAACAAGTCCAACACGCATAAATGTGTTTGGAAGCAAATATAACTTGAGTCTTGGTAAGCACTGCACATCATCCATTGGGAACCGAGTTGTCAGGCTTACATTAGCTAATAATATTATACCACTGACAGTGAGAGAGGTTGCTTAGCCATCCACAAACATCAGTATGTTGTAAGGGAGTAATTAATCCAGTCGGAGATTGGTTGAGAGAGCTTCAACTGTGCTACAATGTTATACCTGCTCCTTAATGGTTTAAGGAACTATTTATACAGATATCCTAGGACCCCACCAACTTGTCGAACCTGCTTTTTATGGATCTTATCTGGAACTATAAACATTTAATGTTACTTATCATGACAGTAGCCCATGAAGTGGTTTTGTTTTGTTTTGTTTTGTTTTGAGTCTAATAAAAAATGTAGCTGTGTGGCTAAAGAGGGCAGGGCATGGGTTTTGCCCTTGGCATGGAGTTATTATCTCTAGATATTTCTGGATAAGGGGATAAGCTTATGAGTTAGATGTAAGACAAAACTCCTAACTCACTCAGGTGCTTCCAGAGAGCCTCTGCCAAGCTTAAAAAAAAAGGCTAAAAAGAGTCCATGCAGATTACAGCATTATTCTGTATGTGATAATTAGTTTATAAAGTATAATTAGTTCACAGTATAGTGATTTGTTAATTTGGTTCATAACTTGACTTTAAGAATCAGTTATTAACATCAGTATTTTTACTTTTAAGATAGAAAAGGGAAGCTGGGTTGGCTCAGTGGGTTAGCACTCGCTTTGCAGCCCCAGGGACCAAGGATCGAATCCTGGCCCCCCTCCGTGCAAACCCATATGCTGAACTGGGGTGTGAGTCCCATGTGGGAGGCCCCACGTTTGGTTCTCACCCTGTGCAGCCCCTGCCCACCTGTATGGAACAAAACCATGTCAAAAACTGATGACTTACAACTATGGATACTGCTCTGGGTCCTCCCCCCTTCTCTCTGTCTGTCTGTCTCTGTCTCTCTCTATCTCTGTCAAAAAAAGAAAAGATTTAAACCAATTATTATTTAAACAATTTGATATTGAATGAAAAGCAAAGAACTAGAAAAAAATATCTAGAGCGGGTCTAATGACCTCAACATTGGGGTCATACTAGACTTACTTTTCTGCCTCTGCAGTTAAGTTAGATATGATTTAAAACTAAATGCATAGGCAACTATAAAAAACTTGGGTTTTTTGCAGTTGTGTGTTTATTTCATATAACATCACATTTATTTTGATTTCCATTTCCCGGTGCCTGGTACAGAATTTGTCCCTCTGAGGAAATCCACAGTATTGAGAATTATGGATTACTGAATGGTGAAAGAAGTTTCTTAGTAGATGTGTCCAGAATTGGACAAATTCTGCCCTGTCATGTGTCATAAAATGTGGTCAGAACACATCTGAAGTGCCAGGACAAAGCCAGTATTATGTCATCACCCCTATTGCCCTCCTGACGCTCTTTTGTAAAGTACGAATTCTTGTGGCTGGTGATAGACATTTTGTTTTAGGATACTTGAGAGAAACAGTCTGACTCTAGGTGTTAGCATTGAACCTTTAGGTCCAGTTCACTTGTAGTTTTGGCTTACACATTGACCTCAGGGATTCCTGGCAGCCAAAGCAAAATAGAAAACACCATGTGATTCCCATTATCTGTAAGATAGGGACTGACCAGCTTTTAACAAGACTGAACTTCTCTTAAAAGCTCAGAGAGGAAAGATAAGAGAATTCCTCTTCTCATTCTTATCCCTGTAGGCCCAAAGGATTTTACTTGCCAGTTTTCCTCCTGCTTTTGTGTGATCCATATAGAGATAGGATATATGACTCAGGTGGCAAAGGTCAGGAGTCTGAACATTTGGATAAGGACTAAGTTCCTAGCTCTGGGAAGATGGACTGAGCAGTACCCCTGTGATGTGTAAGATCAGAAGAATCCACTTGGTTTGGGTGGAGGTTGGACTTTTATCAGCTTTCCTGCAAAATCTTTTTAAGCTGTCCTGGTCAGTCAATACTTTTGTCAGCTGTATCTTGGTTGTCCATCCTAATATAAAAACATTCTGCCAAGAGAATAATTTTTTTCTTGTTGAGGGACAGATCTCAGAAAAGGTCCATTTTCTCCGCAGCTGTTCATAGTAATTGGTCTCAGAACTCAGTGCCTTTATAAGATGGAATTTCTGGAACAGTGTCTCATTGCTTAACCTACCTCCCTCTGTGCCATTGTGGAGTTTCTCAGCTATTTCTTGACTTCATTGTCTGCCTCTGAAGCAGGAAAGGAAATGTGGAGCAAGGGTGGAATTAGAGAGTAAGAAAACACAGTAGAGCTTTCATATATATCTTCACAATAAACAGCATTCAGTGATTTGGGCTTTTGGTTTTTATCATCCATCTTAACATGAGGCATTCTTACACATCAGAGTTTGATCCTTTTGCCTTTCTTTTCTCTTCTCTTGTTGACTTGACCTGGTCTCATTAGGCAGAGAAAATGCACAAACGTTTTTGTTTGCTGAGAAAAGGGCTCACAGGTAAAAGCCTCACTGACTATGGAGAGTGTTAGGTGGGTAATATTTGGGTGTGCTGTTAGGGTTGAGTCTCTCATTGTTCAGGGATATATGTATGAGTAGATTATTAAAGAGATGGTGGTTTCACGGTGTATATGTATATTAAATTATCATGTTGTATGCCCTAAAAAGATAAACAAAAAAAGATGTTGGCTCCAGTAAATGTTGATGAATGCGTGAGGCTTGATGCAAAGAGCTGTTCGCTGTGACTAGTGTGAAATCAGGTGACTTATTCTTTGGTTTCCTCCCACCACCCAACATGATATATTTGGTATACTTTTTTTTTTTTTTTTGACAAACAACATTAGTTTCAAATGTATAGCATAATGATTTGGTATTTGTAGATATACAAAATGATCACCACCGAGTTAACATCCATCACCATACATAGTTACAGAAATTTTTTCTGGTGTGAAAACTTGTAACATCTATTCTCTTAGCAGCTTTAAAATGTGCAGTACAGTATTAACTATCGTCACCATGCTATACATTACATCCCAGGACTTACTTATTTTGTAACTAGAAATTTGTACCTTTTGACTCCTTTTATCCATTTTCTTAGTTTCCCTTTTGTGGGTGCCTTATCTTGTGTGTGCATGTATTATTTTTTAAAACAAATTTACTTTCATACCAGCTCAAATTATAGCTTAAAAAACCTTAAGACAATTTTTAAAAACAATTTTTTAAATTGTTTTAAAATTGTGGAGTGACTAGTAAAATGAGCTTCATATTCTTATCACCTCACATTAACAACCATCAACTTACTGTGATTTTTGTTCTCTCCCTCCTCCCCTAGTTTGTTCAGGGTGCAGGGCAGGGAGCGAGGAGGCAGTAATTTAAAGCAGGTCTCAGACATTGTACTATCTTACTCCAATACTTTGTTCTCATGGTTGTTATTCACTTATTTACATTTTGTCTGTTGACTGTTCTTTCTCTTATTATTGAACTAGCTCTTGGACTGTGCGCTGGTGTTGTTACTGAAGACGGGCTCTTCTGGAAGCATTGCCCTTTGTGTGGTGCTTGATAGGCTGGTTTTCAGGGAACTGTAGAAAAGGCTTGTGTGAAGTTCATGGTCCAGTTACTAGTGGGACCCAGAGGTGTGATGACTTCCTCCCTCGCTTGTAAGATTTAGGTGGAAAGGTAAATAAAGCATTTATTATATGATGTTATGTTTAGAAGAAGTAGACCCAAATCTAAGTCATGATTTGTATTATTTATTAAACTCATACAGAAACCACAGCTGATAAGACTCTTTAAAGAAGTATGGCTAGATCCTATTTTATTTGTTACCTAAACAGAAAACTGTTGACATTATAATGTAATCATTTATAGTCTTTCAATAAGTATACTTTCTCTGTTTTAATATTTCAGTTAAATAGACAGTATATTCACATGATTCCACATTCAAATGGTAAGAAAGGATAGAGAGTGACAAGTATACTTCCCACCCTTCCCAACCAGGTCTACTCCTTGGAACCAGCCAATAACTGACTATTTCTTTTGATGTCTTCAATTGATATGTGTATTATTAGCAGGTATGTGTATGAGGGCTGTCTGGAAAAAAATCCAGCCATTGTCAATAAAACAAGAATCTTTACATGGCTGAATACTTACCGGACAGCCCTCATGTGTCTCCTTCCCTTCCTTTTTTTTGCACAAATGGTATTATAGAATACATATAAATGTGCTCTCTTGTTTTTCTCATTAACAATTAGATTTGCTTTTTTTTTAAGTCCTGAAGGATGTATATCAAACTATTAGCACTGGTTTCTCTGAGGGATGGGGTGGAGGAAGCTCACTTGCTTACCCTCCATCCAGTCTCTTCCCTTCACTCTCCACCTGCCTGCCTGCCTGCCTGCCTGCCTGCCTACCTATCTACTTACCATCTGTCTAACTTGAATGTACTTCTGTATTATTTGAATCCTTTTACAAGGAGAACATAGTTTTTATAAAAAGGGGAAAGTCCTTTTTGAAGAAAGAGATAGTGTAAGGCAGGGTGACCAATCTTTTGGCTTTCCTGGGCCACATTAGAAGAAGAATTGTTTTGGGCCACACGTAAAATATACTAACACTAATGGTAGCTGATGAGCTAAAAAAAAATCATAAAAACTTGTATAACGTTTTAAGAAAGTTTACAAATTTGTGTTGGGCTACATTCAAAGCTGTTTTGGGCCACATGTGACCTATTTGGCCGTGGGTTGGACAAACTTGGTACAAGGTAAATAAGTTCACACACACACACGCACACAGATCTCAGATATTTGGTCCTTTTAAAAGCTGCTTAGGGCTTAGGGCATGGCTGGATTGGGAGTGAGCTTTTAACCCGGGAAAGGGTGTGTGCCTGGGAGTTCTCTGAAAGGATACCCCTGTAATGTTTTTACACCTTTGCCTAAGTAGTTGGGGAAAGTGAAAATGTATGCAACTTACACCTCTGACAGTTTGCCCCCTAATGTGACTCACTGTATCGGAAACACAAACATGATTTGTACTCAATAGTTGTCTGTGTGGTAGATGTGTAAGACACATGGTGTATGTGTAAGGCTCGTGATGGATGTGTAAGATGCCTGGTGGATATGTAAGGCATGTGGTGGATGCGTAAGGTGTGTGGTGGATGTATAAGTCATGTAGTGAATGTGTAAGGCACATGTTGAATGTGTAAGATGCTTGGTCGATGTGTACTACGTGTGGTAGATGTGTAAGGCACATGGTGGATGTGTAAAGCACATGGTGGATGTGTAAGACTGGTGGTAGATGTGTAAGGCACACGGTGGATATTTAAGGCATGCAGTGGATGTGTAAGGCACGTGGCGGATGTGTAAGGCATGCAGTGGATGTATAAGGCATGTGGTGGATGTGTAAGGCGCACGGTGGATGTGTAAGGCACGTGGTGGATGTGTAAGGCATGCAGTGGATGTGTAAGGCATGTGGTGGTGGATGTGTAAGGCGCATGCATAGTGGATGTGTTAGATGCATGGTGAATGTGTAAGATGCCCTGGAGTGTAAGGGGCACTCAGAGCCCAGAAGGAAGGCTGTGCCCCCAGCTTAGGCTTTGCAGGAATCCTGCTCTCATCTCACAGCTAATAGAGTCAGGGGGACGACAGTGGACATGTTAGCCTGGGAAGAGAGCGATGAAAGAGTCTGGAGAGCCTTGTGTTAGGAGCCTCCCAAGTGGTGAAATATTTTAACCCTCAATCCGCAGGGAAAGAAGGGAGAAGAATGAAAACAATCCTTGTGGTAACAGCGCACCTCATTTTAAGGAACTGAAAACGTGTTCTAGGACTTTCTGTCAGCTTTAGCCCATGGTTTCAAATGAAGTGCTGGCTTCCCCACTTGGAATTGTCTGCTCATTGGTGGAGTGTGCAGGCTTTGGAGCTAACTTTTGGAGTCCACTCCAGCTCCTGACCAGCAGTGCTTGACCTCACTTCTAGGGCTGTGTGGTTACATGCCGATAGGGATTCACTCTCAGTAATGTCTCATCCTCCTTCTTGTCAGGAGGAGAAGCAGGAAAATGAGAAGCAATTAAGTGACAGACCTTCTACTTCACAGATTGAGCAGAAGTGTGGAGAAAAGACCTTGGACTCTTAATCCTGCTTGGTTCTCTTCTTAAACTGCCCTCGGAAAATGCATTGTTCTTCAGAGACACTGGGCCAGTGGTCCTCATCTTGGCCTCAATTCTATTTATCAGATTGTCACATGCATTTGTTCTTAGCTCTGTGGCATACAGGTTCCTGCTTTGGCATCAAAAAAACTTAGGAGACTGTGGACTTCCTGGCCTATCAGGTGTGGATGCTGTATCACATACTGATTTTCTAATTACTTCAATACATAATCTTGCCCTAAAGTTTTTGTAATTTGTATATAAGCTTTATGAAGTAATACAGTCTGTTATGCAGCATAGTGCATCTGATTACTCTCTCATGTTTATAAATAATGGTTTTTTAACACTGAGGTTAAATCACAAAGGCTGTGGTATGATAATTAGTTTTATAATGCTTCATGTGGTGTGATGGAGGAAGGTCAGATTTTTTTTTTTTTTTTAAGGAGGGATTGTTTTATAATATACTTTAACTACCATACCTTAGGTATCATCCTAGAATTGCCCTCTTAGCTAATCTCCACCCAAGTATAACAGCAGAGGCAGTCGTAGAAGAACAAAAATTGAAGTCCTATGTCACAGCCTAACAATCCTGGCAAGAGATCTCAGCAAGTAGAGGGCACTGACTTAAGAGAGAACTTTCCACAGCAAATACCAGGGATTCAGCACGTGAAGGAGCCGAAATCAAAGTGGCATGTAATTTTTCCAAGGAAATGAAAAGTAGTCATTATAAAGTTGTTGTAATATTTTCTACATCCTGCACCCCCAAATTATAAATACTGTTTTCCTCTTTTCTTGCTGCCCACCTCTTTGAAACTTTCCTCTATAAATATAGTTGGCAAAATTATGCAAATGAAACTTAGACTGTTTAATTCAAAAGTTACATAAAGAACAACACTTTTTTCTTTCCTTTTATTAAAAGATTGATAGTTTGAAAGGACATGTAGATTGTTTTAAAACTTTAAGCCAAAGAAGACAATGGAAGTTTGAAATAAAATCTTGTATACATTTTTGAAATCTTGATAACGTATAATTACATTAGAAATCTTTTAAAACTTTAATAGGAAAAGGAAATGGACCTTTTGGCTTTGTACATCTCTAAATAATTTAATTACAAATTCTGGACAATGCTTTGATGTCATATAATTAGAATTGTAGTACAAAGATCTCAATTGAAATTACCTTGTGAAGCCTGCAAATCGTCACCTATAAATTTACCCCAAATTTTGGCTGAGAGAATTGGATAATTTCAGGCTTATAAAAGTACCTTCAAATAAAAGATTTAGGCATTCATTTTTCTTTTATAAAAAAGTTCTTTCTGGGATGCCCGGATAGTTCAACAGGTTGAGCGCTTGCCTTGCAATTGCAAGGCCCAGGGATTGAATCATGGCTCTGGTCCGTGCAAACCCATATGCTGAACTGCAGTGCAACTGGTAACTGCTGGGATGGCAATGAAGGTTCTTGCCTCCCACACAGGAGGTCCCCAGTTCAGTTTCCACCCCTTGCAGCCCCACGTCCACCTGTGTGGAGTGAAACCGTGTCACAACTAATGATGTACAACTATGGAGACTGCTCTGGGCCCTCCTCCTTTCCCCCCACACCCCTTCTCTCTTTCTCTTTCTCTTCCTCTCCTCTCAAACAATAAAATCTATTTTAAAAAAGTTTTTTATTCCTTCTTAATAAGATTCTATTGTACAGTTGTTTATGACTCCTGAAGTTAGTCATCTGCTTCTAAAGACTTTGACCTTTGTTATTTAAATTTTCTTGTATGTGTTCCAAAGAAAACAAGTTGCTATTTGCCAAGATATTGCATGAGCTAGCATATTGGGGTGCTATTTGTAGTATGTAATTCCTGTAGCCATTTGATAAAACTAGAAGCTTATAAAATGAAGTCCTAATTTGACAAAGACCAGAACTATTTCAGGGAGTGGTTTTGAAATGAACTGTTACTTAGATCTGTCTGCTAAATTTAGTCTGTCAGCTTGCCAGGTCTCTCAATTTCTGTTGACAATAGAGGATGGGGGTGTGTTGTTTTTTTTTAGTGGCTGTGGCCTGGGGAGATGGAATGTGTTTGTGTATTGGGGGAGGGCATCCACCTTTAAAACATCTTTTTATTTTTATACCTTGTATTTGTTATAAAAATAGCATGTTCCTTGTAATAAATTTTGAGCTATAAGTAGATAAGCAGAATTGTTAAGTTAGTAGGGGTAACTTTCATCAGTGTGGTACGTAGACTTAAATTCTTGCTTTTTGTGTGTGTATATACCTTTGTATGATGTAGATAACACAAAACTCAGATCATGCCATACATATTCTGGACAAACACTTGCTTAAATTTGACAACATTTAGAATATCACACGCATTTTTCCATATTCTTAATTAAACATTTTCCAAGAAGATAATTTATAATTGTGTGGCATTCCTTATAAGGGTACTGATTCATTTGGTCATTTTCTTATTGTTGTTTAGTGCCAGCTGAAACCCATAGATCAAAAGTCAATTAAAGTTAATGACAATTCTTTTTTCTAAGGTTACTGCCATGTAACAGTTACCTATATAAAAGGTATATTATGTGTGTATCTATATGTAATCTAACAATCTAATTTTATTTAATAGTTTTAACTTCAGTAATAGTATTAGAGAACTAAAATGGAGGAGGAAAGGAAAGCCTACCTTCCGTCTTTGTGTTTTACAGTTGGCGAGCAAGATTACTTTAAGTACCACTTTATTCTTTATTTGAATTTGCAGGAATGGGATGCTAAGTTTAGAGAAGACAAGGGGTAAAGACAGACATGCTCACCTAGGCCATGCAAAGCCTCCCACAGAACCTGCCCAAGCCCACAGTGGGGAGACGGTTCGTGATTCTTCTTATCTCCCTTGCTGAGTATAGTTGGCTTTTCTTTTTCTTTCTTTCTTTTTTTTTTTACTTTTTTTTTTTTATTGTGGTAAAATATATGAGGGCTGCCCAGAAAGTATCCAGCCATATAATATGAAAAATAGAGACATTTATGGCTGGATTTTTTTTCTGGACAGTACTTGTACATAACATAAAACTTTCCATCTTAACCATTTTTAAGTATACAATTTAGTGGCATTAAGTAGATTCATACTGTTGTACAACCACCGCTATCCATTATCCACCTCTAGAACTTTTTCATCCTCCCAAACTGAAGCTCTTTATACTTGTCTTTGAAACCTTAAGATAGATAGTGGGGCTGGGAAAATTGGAAAGCCACGTGCAAAACAACGAAACTAGACTGTCACCATACACCAAAATTAACTCAAAATGGATCAAAAAACTAAATATAAGACCTGGAACAATAAATTGAGTAGAAGAAAACATAGGTACTAAATTTAGAGACCTTGGTCTTAGAGAGGATTTTCTGAATATGACCTCAAAGGCAAGGGAAGTAGAAGCCAAAATAAATGAATGGGGCTATATCAAACAAAAAATCTTCTGCATAGCAAAAGAAATTAACAAAAGAAAGAGAAACCCATACAAATGGGAGAAGATATTTGCAAATGACATTTCCAATAAGGGGATGATTATCTAAATTATATAACGAACTCATGCAACTCAACAGCAAAATAATAATAATAATTCAATTTAAAAATAGGCAGAGGACCTGAACAGTCACTTCTTCCATGAAGACATGCAAATAGCCAAGGCATGTAAGAAAAAATGTTCGATCTCATTAGCAATTAGGGAAATGCAAACCAAAACTACAATGAGATATCACCCCATACCTGATAGGATGGCAATTATCAAGTTAAGTAATAACCACTATTGGAGAGGCTGTGGAGGAAAAGAAATTCTCATACACTACTGGTGGGAATGTAAATTAGTACAGCTATGGAAAACAGTATGGTGGTTCCTCAAAAAATTAAGAATAGAGTTACCATATGACCCAGCAATCCCTCTTCTGGATACCTACCCCCAAAATATCTGAAAACTTTTATCTGCAAAGATATATGTATCTCAGTGTTCACTGCAGCATTATTTATGGTGGCCAAGACGTGGAAACAACCAAAGTGTCCTTTGATAGATGACTGGGTAAAGAAGATATGGTATGTAATACATAATGGAATATTACTTGGCCATAAGAAAAGATGAAATACTGCCATTTGCGACAACATAGATGGTTCTTGAGATTATCATGCCAAGTAAAATAAGTTAGACTGGAAAAGTTGAGAACCATATCATTGCACTCATATGTGAAATATACAAATGAACAATACAAATAAACAAGCAAAATCTAATAGCCACACAGCAGTTTAGTGGTTACTAGGGGGTAAGGAGGGGTTGGGTAGAAGTGTAAAGGGGGTCATATATATGATGGTGGAAGGAGAACTGACTTTGGTTGGTTGACACAATGCAATATATAGATGATTTACTGAAGAATTGCATACTTGAAGCCTATATAAAACAATATTACCCTAATACATTTAGTAAAAATAAATAAAATATTTTTTAAATTTCGCTTGGGTAAAAAAAAAAAAAAAAAAAAAAGATTTGCAACACGCATGGGTTCCTAGGGCCAAAGGAATTTGATCTGAAATAAACTAAAAATAGTGGTGGAGGACACGCACAACAGAATTTTTCTTCTGCTTTTTATTCTTTCTCCATTTACAATTACTTTTTTTATTTAAGACAAAAGATTTTGTGGTCCTGGGCGGCACCACACTTTTGCCTGGGTAGTGCAGGCTCCTGAAGTTCATTCACAGTGCTTTTGGCACCTCAGTACCTATTCCCAGGATGTTTTTTGTCAAACACTGTTCTCAAGCTTGTACACACCAATGGGAATCAGACAACACTTTTCAAATTCTCAGTTATGTATGTGTCTTAATGTGTCTTAATTCTGTTATACAAACAGGGCTGCTATGAACATTTTTGAACATATATCTTGACTCACTTGTTAATGTTTATAAATGAGATTCTTAGAAATGGAATTTCTGGGACACAAACTATGTTATAGATTTTGATAAATAATGTAACGTTGCCTTACATGAAGATTATGACAGTCTTATCTAATTTTTATCTAATTGTTTTACCTGTATTAAATCTTAGCATGTATTATTTACTTATCTCCTATTTCATAGTTTGGATATTTTCCCCAGCATATCCTATCTTAATATGTTCTCTGGGATCCCTACCTGGATTATGAATTGCTTGTTGTCAGGAGATATTCAATACGATAATGTTTTAGAAACAAAAATTTTCCATAATTATTTGGGAATAACAAAATAACTCCAAATTCAATCCTTTGTTGTCCTATTCTTGCAGATTTTGGTTTGATATTCCTTAATGATGGATTAATAATTATTAAGTGCATACAGAGGTATTAAGAGTAAGTGCTCAAGTTTACTACATACTAGTGATACTTAATTCCACGTATTCATTAATTCAACAAATATTTATTAAGAGCCTGTTCTGTGCTAGGTGTTGTACTATTGCACTGAAATTTTTAGATGCCACTATGTATTTTCGTTCAAGTCTTTAGTACTTCTGAATATTTCTAAGTGGGTCTTAAGACCATGGGTTGGCTCTGATGAATTGTTTGGGAGGAGAGAGAGAACACCAACTAGGGTCTTTGCCAGAGCAAATGGTACGATAAGATTAAAGTTTGCTAAACTGAAGAAAGCCTACTGTAGGAGTAGGTTTAGAGAAGAGCAGGCATTTGGTTTTTTGGACATTTTAAATTAGGCAGGAACCATGGTAGATGCATCCTTGTGATTCACAAAATGCCTGAGAAATAGTAGGTGCTGAATGTTTGTTTTTATTTTGATTTAATGATTTGGCTTTTATAAATATGTATAATTTTTGGTCCTTAGCTCTTTAGTGCTGGCTCTGTACCAAAGAGAAAAGCTCATTAGGATTATAAGTGGAAGATAAATTTGAGTTGTGAAATTGATGTGCCTGTTGCTTTGCCAGAGTGCTTTGATAATCTGTTCTTTGAATGCTGATTATCAAGTTCCTTTAATGAACAGGATCTCTCCTTCATGTATACTTAGTTCTTTACAAACAACTTATTTTAGGTTATGAGGATCTTTTATTATGTGTGTAGCTTGATTCCTCTAGCATAGACATGGAACATGATCAAGATATGGAATAGACACTTAAAAGATACTGATACTGTTAATAGTAAAAATGTAGTTTTCAGAAACAGTTTGGAAAGCCCTTTGGGCATTTTTAGGTGCTAAATTTTATCCCCCTTATTGAGAAATTGTATTCCCCCAGATGTAGTACATAATTGCTGTTCTTAGTAATTTTTCCAATTTTGATCTTCATGACTGGTATTTTGTTCTTTTACAAATTAAATCCATATTTTCCCTTGTTTCTTGTTTCTCTTTTAAATACTGAAATAACCCATGACTTTGGAAAGTTAAATTGTTTGATCTCACAGTTCACATGTTTAAATCATTTGACAAGATTCTGAAACCCTGTTAATTAGCTGTGCCACCTTTCCCAGTTATGATCACATAATGTTCTCGTTGTATGTAATACTGATGTTTTGTGAAATGGTTTAGTGTTAATACATACAGAAGTTTGAAAAGATGGGCATGACATGATCTGGACATAAAAGAATATAACTGACAGTGACACCTGCAGTTCTGTTTTAGTGGCCAGGGACCTGTTAGGTGATGAATATTTAGGGACATGGTGTCTTGATACTGTGTTGTTCAGATGTACTGGTACTTGTTTATTATTTCAACGAATGTCTCAAGTGGTACTTAGTATACAGTAATGAACAACAACTCATCTATAAAGTATCTAGAAGTTATACCTTCAGAACCAATAGGGAAACATCTGTGAGGTCTCATATGTAGGCTGTAGTTCCCAGTAGGATACTCTTAAAAATCTGATTTACCGGTATATACTACTGAGGAGGATTTTGGTAACTTTGAAAAGTGTGAGAGCTTAATTTTAGGTAAAAGATGGCTGTGTAGGCAATTTGGGGTGGGGGCAAAGCCTCTCAAAAATTTTTATTTTAATTTATTGTGTAAATATGAAATCACAACCTTGTTTGAATACTTACTTTTAGGTTTTATAACATTGACTGAAAAATTTTTTTTTTTACTTTGTCTATAGTAAAGAATAAAAGTTGAGGAACCTCTCTGAATCTTCTCTTTAAGTGTAACAATTGGATGCCTCTTTCTTTTATGTTTAAGAAATTAAATTCTTACAGATGCCAACAGGGCTCAATGCTGTTTTCTTCTATTATAAAGTTAAATCTAAAGGGAAGAAATGGTATGATTAAAGAAAGTATGCTTTCTAATCTGAGAATCTTAACTACTATACTATATTTCTTTTTAAGAGATTTTTTAAAATGATGAAATAGTCTATGGATTTATTCCTTTTTTAAAAAAAATAGGTGGGAACACTTGAGTTTTAAAGATTTATTTTATTGTTTTTGACAGAGAAAGAGGCAGAGAGAAGGGGGAGGGCCCACAGTAGTCTCCATAGTTGCACATCATCAGTTTTCGACATGGTTTCATTTCACACAGGTCGGCAGGGGCTGCGCAGGGCAGGGGCCACGCGGGGCAGGGACAGGGCTGTGTGAGCAGGAAGCCGAACCGGAAGTCTCCCATATGGGAAGCTTGCCCAGGCGAGAACCAAACTGGGGGCTTCCCGTGTGGGAAGCACACCCCAGTTCAGCATATGGGTCTACATAGGCCAGGCCAGGACTTGATCCTCTTATCCTCCTGCTGCAAGGTGAACACTTAACCCACTGAGCCATCCTGGCTTCCCCTAGAAAATGAGTTTTAAAGAAGCTAATCTAGTCAGTCTCATAATCTGAAGAACCTGGAATTAAGACCTATGTTCTTAGAATAAATTTAGTTGAATACCTTCTTTCTCTAGTATTTATTTATTTTTATTTACATAACAGATATTTGTGTTGAGTGCCTAATATGTGCCAGGCACTGTGCTTTTCCTAGGGGTACAATAATGAAAAACACAACCAAGGACCTTCCCTCATAGAGCTTCCATTCTGGTAGAGAAAGACATTCAAAGGTAAGATGAGGTAGATAAGAAGATTATCAAAGAAGGCTTGTCTGAAGAGATAACCCAGGTGAGGCCTGAAAATTGAATGGAAACCATTAGTTAAGAGTAGAATGAAAGTGTTTTGGGAAGTGTTTATATCATGTTCAAAGGACCTGAGGCAGTTAAGAACTAAAAGTAACATAAGGTAATTGAAGTGGAGTGTGCATTGGTGGTACCTGGACATAAAAGGCAGGAAGGGTTTTGTAAGCTATGTAACAGTTAAGTGTGGATTTTATTCTAATAGTGGGAAGTGTTGCAGGATTTCACAGATGGGAATCACATGGTTTAAGAAGTTCTGTTTGCTGCATTATGGAGATTGCAGGTGGGGTTTGGATGGGATAGTAAGAACAGAGCAACATTGGGGAGGCTGTGGCAGTAATTGAAATATGGTGTTGGCTGAACCACGGTGGTTATATGGAAATGAAGAGAAGTAGATGAATACATGAGTGCTTTGGAGGTAGAATAGCCAGAACTTAGGCCGTTGGTGATACTTTTTCTTTTTAATTACGGTTCTTTTCTTTTTCATCTTTGCCAACTCTAGCTGAAAAATGGCATCTTACTAAAAATTAAAAAAATGTATTTTTTTAACTGATGAGATTGAAGTTTTTTCTCCACACTTGTTGGGTGAGTGTGTGTATGTGGTTGACCTATTTGTAATATAATACTTGTTTATTCTTTTTCTTAACTGGGTTTGAAGAGCTCATATTTGAGATCTGTGACAGGTTAACAATATTTTATGCTGTGTCATCATTTGTCTTTTAATTTCATTTATGGACTATTGACTGCTGTGGTTATTTGTTAAAAGCTATGGTTTCTACAGTTGGTATCACATGTTAATATGGTAGATTTCATAAATGCATGTGAATGCAAGAGAACACTTTATAGGTGACTGACTCATTTTCAGCTTATCTGCTATAACAGAATGATGTATGTTCAAAGCTTTTTAAGAGTAAAGAGGTTATTTCATCTAATGCAGAATAGCCTTAGCTGTGCTTCTTCAGTTCTTTTGCTTTCTTTGCTTTGTCATACCTTTTGTTAACTAATTTTACAATGTATGTAATTTTACATAATATCTTTACATTTTAGCTCTCATCATTGATTAGTTGCAAGGGTCTAATTTTGTTGCATTATTTATAGTTGTGGAAGTCAGCAAATAAAGCTTATTAAAATTTTATATATGGTAAACAGATTGGCTTAGAGTTAGTCTTTCTGGTAAATGGTGTGCTTTTTAACTGTAGGTGTTTGTACTTTTTTGAAGTCGTACCTCTTAGACATGGACTTGTATAGGTGAGAATGCAAGGTAGCTCAGATGTGCCCTGTTTGCCTGAAAAATTCAGTAAATGGTCATGTTGCAAGTGTTGCAAGTCATCAGATGTGCAGTAGAATCACATGGATATAGAAAGCAGGAGCATCAGTTGATGGTTTAGAAAACAAGGGTCCTAATTCTTGTAGTTCTGTGATCTGGTCATACTACTTGGGTTCAGGAGCTCTGTGGGAAGGTACCGGTATGTCCAAAGCTTGGGAAAGTTACTGGAATGAGAACGCAATTCATAGGCTTTCTGCTGCCCCCTGGTGGTATTTTACCTTATTCTAAAACTATAGCAGTATTCCCTTTGCAAGCCGAGACTATGCTCCAGTGCTGGCTAGCTTGATGGATGAGGATCATCCTTTCTAGGCAGCAGAGCCTGGATGCTATTAACCATCTGTGAATTGATGAAGAAGTTCAGTAAAGTTGGGCCCTGGAAGTTTGGGAAATGATCAGATAGTTAGAACCAAGAAGTTATGTTCAGTGGTGACTGGAGAGAGAAGTTAATGAATATACATTTTTAAGAATCAGCATAATTGGTGTCAGAAAAAACAAACTGCTTAATGCATCTTTTTGAGTATAGAAATAGAGATAGAGAGTCCCATATTTGCCTTCCTTGAAATCCTTGATTCTGTTTACCTCCAGAAGACCAGGAGAAGGAAGGAATGGCGGGGGTGTGGGGGGAACTGGGGGAGCCAGCCGTTTATGGGAGAATAGAACATGGTGAGAACATGATAGTGCCTTCACAGCAAGGATGGCCCAAAGGATGCACATTGAAGTGCCATCAATTTAGAATTTACCCCTTTAGATGCTCTCTAGTCTGAAAATAGTTTGAACTTGTCTAACTATCAAAGTAGGTATTAGAATTTTATTTTGGGATATAGACTTGATATGATTTCTCCTATCTGGATCTGTGAGTTGTTGCTAATTAAAAAACATGGTGTTAGTGTCCAAGGTCGTATTCCTTAAATAGCTTTCCCTTACCTCCGTGAGTTAAATTTATTTTTTATAAATGTAGGTTTAGAAGAAATTTGGTAGAATTTCTCTCAGTGGAAAAGTATTGGTTACCCATCTGTGTGGTTGTTTCTAGTTCTCAGTGGACTATGAAAACATACTTCATTCACTACAGATAAGATTTTTATTTTATCTTAATTTAGAAATTGTGTTTCTTTCAGCCTGCTAGCAATACTAGGTACTCCCCAATTTAAACAATGAAGGTATACTTTAAATTAGTTGCATTTTATTGTTATATGTGATGATTTGGGCCCCAATCAGTTTTTAAAAATATGTACATTATAAAAAGTGTAAAGTCATTACCATGCATCTGACTAATAACTTCTAACTACTTCTGGGTAGCAGGTGCATTCTGGGAGAAAAGTAGATTAGAAACTGAAATATTAAACCTTCTAGGATATTTTGATGGCATGTGAAACAAGGGAAAAATATACTTGAAATCTGAACTACCTTAGAAGATATGGGGGTCATGTTTACTATTTATAAAATGTGTCTAAATTTTATGGCACTATTATTCTCATTGGTTATGTATAGTATTAAAGAGGCATTACCTATTACAACAGTTTGAGTGAAAATAAAATCAAAATTCTACTTTTAGATACTGTAGGGAAGAAAAAAATCTATTTTTCCTCTATCCATGTTAGGTTCTTTGGCTGGGGCTTCATAAATTAAACTGACAAAAGACAGACTAACAGAGAAAAACAAGTTTACTAATATGTATGAAACATACAAAGGAGAGTACTTAGCAACAAGTAACTCAAAGGAATGGTAAAAATCTGGGCTGATACAGAATCTTAAACATACAAGTTTCTAAAGAAGTGACAAGACAAAGGAAGAGGACTTTCAGTAGCTAGGGGCAGCCAATGTGGGAAGGCAAATCTGTGGAGAAACTAATGGTAGAAAAAGGCTAGTTTTAACAAGATTTGTTAAGAGTCCTTGGATGCCATCTCTGGGCTTATAGGAGTCTAACTCTGTCTCCGGTGCTTAACTGCTGCCCTTCCTGGTGGAGAGGGGAAGAGGAATGCCTTTACAAATTTATGTCTTGCTTTTAGGCATATAGGCAGAGGGCAGAGCTTTTCTTATATCTGCTTTCTTCTCAGTGCCTTCAGTTCAAAAGAATCCTTATGCCAAAGCGGTGTATTTTGCTGCTCTTCAATACCAAGAACACTGTCTTCGTGCTTTCGTTCCCCAGTGGCTCTTCTGGTTAGAGACAGAAATACCAGTAAAGGAATTTCAAGAACAGAAATTGCAAGCTGTGGTCAGGGTAATACAGAGGAAAATAGATTGCGGATGGTGAAAAGCAGGATGGGAGCAAAAGCAAAGATATCTTTTTCTCTTTTCTGTTAAAATAATTAACACAGAATAATAATAACAGAAACGTATTTTGTGTTTACTTGTTGAACCCTCCCAGTTGGGCAGTTCATGTCCTCTTGAATTCTGAGAAATTTTCTCGAATAATTTTTAGATTATAGCTTCCCTTGGTCTTTTTCTGTGCTCTTTCTTGAGATCCTACACATTGAACTTCCTAGATTACTTCTTTAATGTTCTCACCTTTTCTCTCAGTTTCAGTCTTTCTGTCCTCTACTCTCTGATTTTTTCAACTTCATTTTCTATTGTTTCTATTGAATTTTTTATATTTAGCATGAATTTCCAAGCACTTTCTTTATAATATTCTCTAATTTTTTTGTTCTTGTTTGATACCTCTGCGAATATGAATAGTTTGTTTTTTTTTCACATTATCATTTCCCTACTTATTCTGTTTCTTCCAAGTTTTGTTATTTTCTGTTTTAAGCTCTGGCTGTCTGTCTTCTTAGAATCTCTTCAAATGTCTTGGATTGTTAGTTGTTCATTCGGATGTTAAAGGAAGCATTAAAATGCTGTTTGGCAGTGCATGAGTGGTGCTTGTTCACATGATTTCAGTACTAGATGATCAGTGCTCTCAGATCTCTTCTCTTAAAATGTCTGGGGTTCCCAGGCAAAGTGAATGTCATCATCTACCTGAAAGTTCTCATCCTGACTCCCAGCATTCTGGGAGGGGGAGTCTAATAAGGTAAAGGACAAGGCAGACCTAATTTAACATCTGTTCGCAGCTTGTATTTAATTCCTTGTTGTTGTTGTTTTAATTTTTTAAAATTTTTTTATTGTTTTTTTGACAGAGAGAGAGAGAGACAGAGAGACAGAGAGAGATACAGAGACAGAGAGAGAACTGAACTGGGGGAACTCCCCAGCTTTTTATTTTAAACCACTTACTCTATCTTTTTGTTTGTTTGTTTTTATTATTTATTTATTTTTTGACAGTGAGAGAGAGAGCGAGAGAGAGCGAGAGAAAGAACTGAACTGGGGGAACTCCCCAGCTCAGCACATGGGTCCGCACGGGCCGGGGCTGGGATTCGATCCTTGGTCCCTGCCGCTGCAAAGTGAGCGCCCAACCCACTGAGCCATCCCGGCTTCTTTTTATTTATTTATTTTTTGACAGAGAGAGAGGGAGAGAGGCTTGTTTTTTAGTACAGTGCCTCTGCTTTCAACTGTGTGGTGTGCCCTTGTCCAGAGATTCCATTTCCCTTTTCAGGAGAATGAGCTTCCAGTCCTCTCTGGTGTGGGAGGGGCACTTGTTCAGCTGTGTAGAGTAAGAATCAGGTTGGAACTTCTTTCAACCAATCCTCCTATTTTTAGCTCCACCTTTATCCCATTTTGGAAAGTACTTGTGCCACCAATTCCTCATCCTTTTAAGGCTTCTCTGATTCAAATCAGAACCTTTCTCTTTCCTCTTTTCTGACTCAGGGTTGTTTCCTTGGCTCTGCTGAGTTAGTAGCCACTAGTCCATTTGCTTCCCAGTTTCCTAATTTGAGATGCTGTCTCTTAATTCCCTCCCCCCACCCCCACCCCACTTTTTTTT
>PVKE010025633.1:0-22876 GCA_004027555.1 Craseonycteris thonglongyai | reverse complement strand
CCACAATTGGATGTTTTGTGTAACTTTGTCATAAAAGCCTGGAATGATATTACTGAAGAAACAGTAATCAGGTCTTTCAAGAAGTGTGGTATATCAAATTCTTTGGACGGTATGGAGGATGACTTCTTGTGGCAAGATGAAGGGGAAGCCGAAGCTGAAGCCACACCATCTGATTCGGAATTTGATCCATAGGATGACTGTCTTACAAATGTACCACAAGAGGTCATTGATGAACTTATGATGTCAGAAGAAGAACATGATGAGGATTTTGAAGGATTTTAAGCTCACAATGCTCCTCTGCCTAGAAAAACCTCTTATCATCCCAGTCAGTCACAAACAAGCGTTTTCTGCAAGTTCTTCATGTAATTTTCTTTCCGGATGATGCCATCATTGTTAATGTTCTCTTTTGGATTTCTTGTTTCTCGGTCAAGTTCATGGCATTGCCATTTGTGAAGAGACCTTCCATTTATCGTATCAATGTACCGTATATTACGGTATGTTCGAAAAATGTCATTCATTAAAAATTTAATTAAAAAAAGAACTGGTGTTGCCTCGGAAGTGGGGGGTAGTCTTATACAGCGAATATAGGCCTAAACCTATGTTTTAACTGTAAAATTAGGGGGTTGTCTTATACGCCCGGTCGTCTTATACGCCGGAAAATGCGGTAAGCGCTTGCATTGAAGCCCTGAGCACCGAGGATTGAATCCTGGCTCTGGCCCAGGAGGACCCACATGCTGAACTGGGTGGGGTATACCCCCAGTTCTGTTCAAAAAAAAAAAGAAAAGAAGAAATCATGAAGATACTGAACAATAGTTTGTTAATTTATTACATTGTGTTCTACATATGAAAAACAATTTTCCTACTTAAAATATATTCATAACTATAAATTAAAATAATATTTATAATGACTCTTTAGTGAGTTATACAAAATAGTTTACATATTGTGACCAATCTATAAGTATGTGTTAGAAAAAGTTGTAATTGGTTATGTGATGGGAGGTTGTAAAATTTGTTTTATTGGGAAAGCCGGGACGGCTCAGCGGGTTGAGCGCTCGCTTTGAGGCCCCGAGGAACGAGGATCGAATCCCAGCTCCGGCCCAGGCAGGACCCACATGCTGAACTGGGGAGTTCCCACAGTTCGGTTCTCTAGCTGTCTCTGTCTCTGTCTCTCTCTCTATCTGTCAAAAGTAAAATAAAAAAAAAATAAATATGCACTGAAGATAAAATAATTACTCTCTATAAATATAAAAAGATATAAAAAAAAAATTTGTTTTATTTATATCTATAGGTTCAGATTTCTCAATAATAAGCATAAATGTTATAATAGTAAATAGCATTTTCAAAATTAAATACAGAAATATTGTAGCACATGATTTTTATGTAGGAAAATGTCTGTAATTAATAATAGCCAAATTTTATATTTAAATAATAAATTAAAGCCTTTTGACTCAATTTCCAGAAAAATACTCAATTTACCAGCTGCCATACATATTGTGTATTTAATCAGTTTATTTTGCATTGAATTGCATACATCTTTTGACCCAGAAGTTACATCTCTAAGAATTTGCCCAGCAGATATACTTATATGTTATACAAGTAATCTTTACTGCAGCATTATTTGTTCCCCACAAATTAGGCCCTATTTTTATTGATATAAATTGTATAAAATAAAAATAGGAGTTTTTATTTCTAGATTTTTTAAGTGCAAGAGATATGGCTTTACTTATTTATAATTTAATTTTCTTTCATAAAAAGTGTATATACTTAAGGTGTATACCCTGATGATTTGATATCAGCGGTTGTATGGAAAGTATCCAGCCATGTAACTGTTCTCATTATACTGGCAGTGGCTGGATTTGTTTTCTGGACAGCAGCCCTTTCATGTGTGTGTGTATGTATCATATGTACATACATTCCCCCTGGAAAACAGGTGGCTAGAGCGGAAGAGCAGCTATTTCCCTCAGTTTGGACAAATTCTTTTGTTTTCTATAGTCTCCACGGTCTTCATTACCTAAACCCTGTCAGAGTCACTCACTGTGCTGCCTTCTTGGCCCAGTATGTAAACCAACCTTTCAGTCCATAGAGTAAAAGAAGAATCTGGACACAAAGAGGAAGTAGCCCTACCAGAAGCTAAAAAAATATTATAAAGCTGATAGAATTAAAACAATATGGTACTGAAGCATAGAAAGACAAATTAAACAGTAGAATAGAATATTAAGCATGAAATAGATCCAAGGACATATGGAAATTTAGTACATGATTATAGTAGCATCTCAAATTACAAGGGGCAAAAATTAATTTTTTGATATATGGTGTGAGGACAACTGGTCAGTCATTTGAGAGAAGAGAAGTTATATTCAAGTCTTAAACCACACACACGAATAAACTCCAAACGGGTTGGATATCTAAATACAAAATAATGAGACCACACATGTATGGATAAATTTCTTCTTACCTCAGCCTCGGGAAAGACTTCGTAACCAATACTAAAAATCCAAATGTAATAAATTTGACTACATAAAACATACACAAAACATCACAAACTAGTCAAAAGACAAGTGAAAAACTGGAAGAAAACATTGGCAATATATCGACACAGAGTCAATAACCCTTATATATAAAGAACTCCTAAAAATTGAAGAGCAGGGGGCCAAACACCTGACAGAAAATGAGAAACAGACATAAACAAAAAAATCACAAAACTGTGAAAATAAATGGCTCTTAAACATATGAAAAACGTTCACAGTCATAATTAGAAACATTAAAATTAAACCATACCTTTTCTCACCTGTTGAACTGATGAAAAAAATCAGGACAACACATTGTATTGGCAAGACTGCGGGGAAGCAGGCATTCCTTTACATTGCTGGTAGGAATGCAAAATGGAAGACGCTTCTGGAGTGAATCTTGGCACTATCTTATAAAATATTAGTTCATTTCTCGACCCATTAATTCTACCATGAGGCCTCTACCCTGGGGACACACTTTTGAAAATACAAACATAATTGCAAACAAGATTATTCATTCCTACACTGTTTATAATTTTGAATTAGCAATAACCAAAATACTCATTTATACTAGTTGAATAAACTGAAGTACAACCACACAGAGTAATATCTCTGGAAACTTATGAGGGCTAACTTCCAGGACATAGCGTTGAATGAAAAGAAAAAGCACAGAGGATACCCATGGTATGAAACCCTTCATGTATGAGTAAGAAAGAACAGGGTATTAGAAAATATGACGGCTGCCCAGAAAAAATCCAGCCATCAATGCCTTTACTTTTCATAGTAATGGACAGCCCTCGTATACATATATCTGTTTATTTGTGCCAAAAAGAGATACAGGAATGGTAAACCAGGAAAGAAAAATAAAAGGTGGTTTACCTATAGTGTGTGTGTGTGTGTGTGTGTGTGTGTGTATGTGTGTGTGTACTGGAATAATACAAGTGATAGCAAATGAACTGTATTACAATGAATACCATAATCATAAGAAGAGCTAAGTAACTTTAAAAGTATTTTTTAAAATTTATTGGGGTGACATACGTTGGTAAAAATTACATAGGTTCCAGGTTTATAGTTCTACATGACATTGTCTATTCATTGCACTGTGTGCTCACCACCCAAACTCAATTCTCTTTCCATCACCATGTATTTGATGCTCCCCAGCCCCTCTCCCCCACCTCCTCTTTTTCAGTCGTTTAGTGGTTACCTGAGGGTAAAATAAAAAGACAATATTTTTGTCTGTGTACTTTTTTTATTGTTAAATTTATTGGGGTGACATTGACTGGCCACATCTACATAGTTTCTAGGTGTACAACTCTACATTACATCATCTGCGCCTTGTATTATGTCTATATACTTAAGACAGAAGACAAAAAGTACTATCCACAAAAGTACTCTAATGAGTAAATTTGTTTCTGATATATATATCAGAAACATATATATATCTGATATATATATCTGGAAATACTTTTTGTGTATACTAGAATTGAACAAATAGATTAATATGTTGTGGATACTGAGAGCACGATTTCTTACTGGCAGAGAAAGAAGCTACACTAAAGGAAAAAAGTAAGGCTAGAATGAACACTGTGGTACCTGTTGGTTGAACTCAGAGGTATCAGTATAAATGCATGGTCACACACACACACACACATACACACACACACAAAAAATATGTATACACACACATACACACACACATACACACAGATGGTTCAATACAAAAATATACATGTTTGTGTATATACATACCTACGGTATATTATATAAAGGTTCTGGCAGATGTAATGCCCCAACAGAAGTAACTTCCCCCTTTTTTATGAGCTGGTAATCTATACCAAAGATTTTATCACAAAATCATAAGTGTGTAATTCTATAACATAACAATATCACTCTCAAGCACACTCTATGACATTTTAGGTAAAATTTTCAAATTGCTGTCCATGTCATGCAAAACAAAGCAAGCCTTATGATGTTATGGTGTTAATTCTGCTGGCCCCTGCATGCACTTTCCACTAGGATTTGTTCCTAAATACCATTCTCCAGTGAAGGAAGATGGGCTTCTTGGTTGATTCCAGAGTTTGGGGTAGAGAAATCCAAGGTGATTATGGAATCTCATCTAGTGCCTAAAATCTAGGGAATGCTGAAAAAAATGATGGCAGTATGTCAAAAGGACACAGAATCTCCCTTATAGAAGCTCTAGGCCAAAACTGGCACTAATTTGAATGAAACACATGATAATGTTGAATTATAATCCATAGAATAAAGTAAATATCCATGCTTCTGATATAAATAAATAAATGAATAATAAATAAAAGAGGAGAAGGGACAGCTCTTTCTTACAGCAGAATTCCAATCAACAAATATAGAAGGAATGAGGGAAATAGAAAAATCACCATTAAGCAACCACAATAATAATTATCACAGGCAAGAAAAATAGATGTATGCTAAAATTAGGGGAAAAAGTTTGATGAAATGCAAGATATTTGCATACTCAAAGTATCTCTACACTAAGTATTTACTAATTAAAAAGGGGAAAGTAGTAAATTTACAGTGGAGAAATTCAGCAGACACCATGGTAACCAAATAATCAAGATTTACATTACAGGTTATAAGACATAGTAGTAGTGACATCATCATGTACCTCCTAATACAATTCACTGAGAAGCACATGTACGACTTCTGACATATTCTTGCCAAAAATGCAGAACACCAACCTAATCATGAGAATGTGTCCCTTAAATCCATGAGACATACTCCATGAAATAACTGACTTTAAAAATGTCTAAGTCATGAAAGATGAAGAAATGGACTCGACAAATAAATGTATTGTGGGATCCTATATTGAATCCTGAACAGAAAAAGAACATTAGTGGAACAATTGGCAAAATTTGAGTAAATTCTATAGATTGGTAAATAGTATTAGCAAAGTCAATATCTTCATTTTGATAATTATACTATAAT
Organism: Craseonycteris thonglongyai; assembly: GCA_004027555.1. Taxonomy (NCBI): domain Eukaryota; kingdom Metazoa; phylum Chordata; class Mammalia; order Chiroptera; family Craseonycteridae; genus Craseonycteris; species Craseonycteris thonglongyai. Next base: position 17,408 of record PVKE010025633.1, on the reverse strand, counting down.
GAGGTAAGTTGTTATGATTTGGGAGAGTTGTGTGAAGACTAGGTAAGAACTACACTATTTTTGCAACTTTTTAAAAACTAAAAATTATTTCAAAACAAGAAGTTGAATACCACTTTTAAACTAATCAGACTCTCAGAAGTTGGACGCTGAGAATAAGTTTTAAAAATTCAGGAAATGGTAATAATATAAAATCAAAGAATGTATTGTTGGAACTTTGAGAAAACAGATACATTGAAACTATCTTTCCAATCATAAGGAAACAAAAACAACTAATATATTTTAATGAGAAGACGTGGAGGAGGGGAGAGCAAGAAAAAGCTTGACCACCAAGTTCTCAGGTTAGAAGGGTTAAAGAATGTGACCAAAATGCAACCATTTTGAAGGATTCATTTTGAAAGACAAAATTCAACTGCACTAAAGATATTGGTGTCTCTATTTTCCAAAATGTTGTCTTGTCATCTCTCTCATCTCTCTTACTGAAGTCGACATAAAGCTAAATAAAAATAAAGGCCAGGGTTAGTATGATAAAATTCTAGAACAGCTCCTGGGTCCCGGGAACCCCACAGCATTTAAGGTCTGAGTTTGGCCTTCATGCATGATAGTCAGCTGTGAATGTTCACCTTTCACTCTAAGGCTGTAATTAGATCACAAAGTTCACTTTTACTGTTTACATTTCTTTCATTCCTCTGTTGCTGTCCAATTGTGTGGGTAAAGCAGGCTTTTTATCACTCTTTGCAAGTTCATCACTTATAATTCTATTCCTACCACGCTAGATTAAATTTAAGGGTCACTAAAGTCAGGAGCCAATGACCTTTGCTCTCTTAATGGTTCTCACCATTAATACTTGACCCTAAAAGCTATGTATACAATAAACCATATTTATAGGTGTGGAAGGAGGGGAAAAGCAGAAACAAAGTGAGTCGAATGCTTATTTATTTTGCCATGCTCTTCAGAGATTTAGGAATGTTCACACAGTCTACACTTCAGCTGATGAACATAGTTGGATTGGCTGCCTTTTATGGTGTCAGAACAGAATGTGAGGAAGGGATTGTGTTTGAGGGCAATACTCAGAATAACATCTAGCTTGTCTCTACTCAGTAGTTGGTAGAGTCAGTTTTCTTTTCCTTACAACTGGGGCAAAGGGAGTGATTTTATTCTTTTGCTTTCTTTTCTTTACTTCTTAATATACCTAGTTTCCACGATAGTTTGTTAGTTGCATGATCATTGAAAAGTTGTTCACTTTTTCATTAGTGAGCACAGCATCTGGGCTAGGCAAGTGTTCATTTCCTGAGAACAGAAGTTTCAGGGCATCCAGGCTACCCATCCATTCTTAGATTTACAGAAAATTTTCTTTTCCATGGCCCATGTGTGTGCACACATGTACACATGAAATACTGCATTATTAAGGGGTGCTTAAAATTATACATGCAAATATTGCAAAAGAGGACAAAGTTCATTATTAATTTATGCACCAGAGCATTCTACTTCCCAACCATTATAACTTTGCGGGGAGTGACTAGACAAAATCTCTTCTTGAACCTGGGATAATTATTTTGGCAATATATGAGCTATCCAAAAGAATGTATGGTGATTAAGGCAAAGAATTTCTCTTGGTCACAGATTAACGGAGAGTCTTGGGCTTATAAAATACTCTATTTCCTTCATTAATTGTGTCCGTGTGGAGTTGTAACCAAGTAGCTGAAACAAATAAAACTTAAGTAATATTGTTTCCTTTTAAAATATTTCACTTAATTTGGGGAAGAGGTTTGAACTCATTAAACACGCACAGTCCCCCTTGAGCCTCCAGAAAGTTCCTCCACCAGTTTCCAACCCTGTCCTCCTCCTGAAACATTCCAGCAATGCTCACAGCAACACTATCAGGTCTTCCCTGTGAGGGGTACTCCGTTAGCCACCCTCTACTTAGGGAGTGTATGTGGAAAGGACATCAGAAAGTTCAAAGTTAACCTCAGGCCCTGCAAACATCTCCTCTTTTACTCAGAACTAAAGCTAATAGTTTATTCTTTCTTAATGTATTCTCTGTGATAATTCTTATTTTTCTGTGCCTCTGAATACTTGGGCAGAAATTCCTGATGCTTTGAAGAGGCTATACTTTTCCTATACACTAAAGCAGACAATCAGTGCATTAATACAGAAAAGCTTCATGGCAAGCAGAACAGAATAACAGAAAGCGAGAGAACAAGAGTGCGGGCAAGAGAAAGAGAGAGAGAGAGAGAGAGAGAGAGAGAGAGAGAGAGAGAGAGAGAGAGAGAGGGAGAGAGAGAGAGAGAATATCAGAATGAGAGTATGTGCTTGTGTGTGGGTGGCGTGTTTGGACAGCCCTCTGTGCTGGTTTCTTGCCTCTACCCAATCCCTAGAGTGGAAAGCACTCCAGGGTTAACATAGAAAAATCTTCTTTAAAGCAAATCGCTTCAAATCACACACATAGAGCAAAACTTTCTATCTATTTCCCTCTTCCCCTCCTTCCCCCCTCCATTTTGTGAGAGAAGCCACAGAAATAATTACTGTTCTTCTTATTGTGAACACAAAGTATATTGGGAGGTGAATCAGTACTTAGACTAATTTTAGTACATTAGTTGCTCCCATTGTCCAAATTATGCAGCTAAACTAAGTCAAGAGACATGCAGTTATTCAGGGCCTTTGGCCAATGTTATTTAAACAGAGCAAGCTAATAAACCTACATAGGAGTGTAATCACCTTTGGGTCATATAAATTCTAGTTGGACATTAAGAATATATTTCTTGGGGAAGCCAGGTTGGCTCAGAGGGTTCAGTGCTCCTTTCGCAGCCCCAGGGACCAAGGATTGAATCCCAGGCCCGGCCTGTGAGGCATATGTTGAACTGGGTTCTGCTTCCCATGAGGGAGGCCCCCAGTTCGCCTCTTGCCCCCCCCACCCCCAGTTTGGCCCCTGGCTCAAGGGGCATGCCTCCCATGTGGGAGACCCCCAACCCAACTCCCGCCCTGCACACCCCGCCGCCCACCTGTGTGGAACAAAACAATGTCAAAAACTGACATACAACTATGGAGACTGCTCTGGGCCCTCCTCCTTCTCTCTGTCTCTGTCTGTCTCTGTCAAAACCAATAAAATAAATCTTTAAAAAATAAGAATGTATTTCTTTAATATCAACATGCATATTTTCAGATCCTCAACATACCCACATAGTGATGGATTCATTCAACGTTTTCTTTCATTGCATAGTGTGAGATCATTTCATATCTATTCTTCTCTTCTAGGGATCAACATATCAGGGTTTTGCCCCCAAATATCTTCTGCAACAGTCAGGCCTTTGAATTTAATGAGTCAGGCTTTTCCTGTTAAGCTGAGTCAAATATTATTTTTGTCTGTCATTATGAGGAAGTGTAGAACCACGATACAGTCCTTGGGTTTAGCTCTTCAAATTTCAGAATACATGGAAAGTAAGAAAGGCTATTAACTTTCAGTGTGATTCAGTTCTAAATTTTTTTGAATCTCAATCTCTCTCTCTCTGTCTGATGTACTATGAGGGAAGAACACAGCTATAAATATATTATATATGGTCAATATTGAATGAATCTATTTTTAGGGTATAATTTTTTATCTTCATGGTACAATTACAATTTAAATGTATGAGAACAAACAAGTAGACTAAGATAAATCAAGATTTCATTATTCAATGAAGAGCTGAACTTCACAACTGGAAGTATATGGCTTCCACGATTTAAGAAAATAGCAAGATTATGAATTATTTTGTTTATATGTATTTCAAAAGAAATTTTTGAAAAAATATTCACCATTGGTTCTTTAAAAATTTTTATTGTGATGAAATACACATAATATAAAATGTACCATTTTAATCATTTTTAAATGTACAATTCAGTAGCATTAAAGTAAACTGCATTCACAATGTTGTGCAACTATCACCACTATTCATTTTCAGAATTTTTCATCATTTTCATATGGAAATTCTGTTGTACCCATTAAACAATAACTCTTAATATTTTTATGCACCCAGCCCCTAGCAACCAACTTTTTACTTTCTCTCTCTGTGAATTTGGTCATTGTAGGTACTCATATAAGTGAAATCATATTTTTCCTTTTATGTCCATCTTATTTAATGAGACATAATATTTTCAAGGTTCATCCACGTAGTACCATGTATCAGAATTTTATTCATTTTTATGGCTAAATAATATCCTATTGCATGTATGTAACACATTTTAGTCCATTTATCTGTCAATGAACATTTGAGTTGCTTTTACCTTTAGTCTATGGTGAATAATGCTGATATCTTGGTAACACTGATGAGCAGGTATCTGTTTGAGTTCCTACTTTCAATTCTTGGATATATTCCTAAAAGTAAAATTACTGTGCCAAATGATAATTCTATCTTTAAGTTTTTGAGAGATCACCAAACTGGTTTCCATAATAGCTACACCAGTTTATGTTCCCACCAACAGTGCACATGTGTTCCAATTTCTCCACATCCTTGCTAGCACTTACAGTTTTCTGTTCTTGTTTGTATAAGAGCTATCATAATGTGTGTGAAATAATATCTCATTACAGTTTTGATTTGCATTTTCTTAATGACTAGTGATGTTCAACATCTTTTCATGTGCTATTGACCATATCTATGTCATCTGTGGCCATCTATTCCTTTTTTTAATCTGGTTGTTTGTTTGTTTTTTGAGGTGTAGGAGTTCTTTATATATTCTGTCCAGTGATATTTTTTAGTTAAAAGTTTCCTTGCTACATCTAAATGAGTTTACTTAAAAGTTTTTTCTATGTTATTAAATTATTATAGGTATGTGTGTGTGTGTATATATATACATACACACACACGTGTGTATATATAAAGTATACATATATATACACATGCAAATATACATAAATGTATATATAATTACAAAAAATAGTGCAGGTTTAAGCTTGAATAATTGGACACTTCACCAGGAACATCACTTGGATGTTTAGTTCTTTAATTTCTAAATATTTATTGTCATGAATTTTAGAAAATCAAATTTTTTTTTTTTTATTTTACCGTTTCCAGTTAGAGGGACTGAAACAAAAGTACGTAATTAAGAAAATTGCCCTTGTCTTGGATTATTCAATTCTTATTAATTTCCAATATTTTTCAGAGTGAAAAGAGCAGTAATTTTTATTAACATTCATGTAGCTGGAACTCTGTAACTAATCTCTTGGCCTCTGGGAGTGACCTGCCTGGGTTGGAATAACACCACCACGCACTGACTACACGTGATTTCAGCTTGTTTAACTTCTCTCAAACTTACCCTCCTTATCTGAAAATTGGGATAATAATAAGCTACTGTTGAAGATTAAATTAACAAACTTAGTGAAGTGATCTGTATGTGTCTTAGCCCCTAAAAATCCAGTTGATATTGGGGAACAATCTGATTAGCTATGGAAGTTCACGACCCTTGGGGATCATTTTCTAAATTTGAAGATGGAAGGTACAGCTTGGATTTGAGCAGCGTATTACTGGGTGATCATGAGAACCCCTCAGAGGTCAAGAAAAGGCTCAGCAGCTTCTGCGTTTTGAGACCCCTGCTACATTTAAAAATGAGACAGTGTGAATTCAAGGTCACAGAAGTTATTGTATGGGTAAAGATTTGTGTTTAACAAATCAACCCTTGGCATGCGTATACATGGGCATACTCAAACGCAATTGCTCTGTATGACTTCACTTGGTGATAATATCAAAGTCTAAATTTATGGGCTTTAGTGAATGGGATACCTAGGCCACAGCGCCCCCTAGAAAGCTCTTCTTGCCTACTACTACCATCCCATGATAGTTGCTAGTAATCGTACAAAAATAAGAGCATCAGAGTTTAAAGCTCAAAGTAGCATGTGTACTATTTATTTTTATTATTTCTTTAAAGATTTATTTTTACTGTTTTTGATAGAGAGATGGAGAGAAGGGGGAGGGCCCAGCTTTCTACATGCTTTCATTCCACAGGTGGGTGCAGGGCTGCACAAGGCAGGAACCCGCTGGGGACCTCCCACATGGGAAGCTCACCTCAGTGCGAACCCAACTGGGGGCAAACCCCAGTTCAGCATATGGGTCCACATGGGCCGGGGCCAGGAATCAATCCACAGACCCTGGGGCCTCAAGCCGAGCGCTCAACCCCCTGAGCCATCCCAGCTCCTCCCATGAAAACTATTTAGTTCAGCAAATTTTACATTCTGATACCCAAATTACAAAACAGATAAAAGTGGAGCTTTCATGGTTCAGGTCAGTGGGGAGTGTTGAGATTGCTGAGTCCACCAGTCTCATCTCTAGGAGGCTTTGAAGACCTACAAATAGTGTGTAGCTTCAAGGACAAGTTTAAAACCATTGCATTCGTCTAATCTTACTTCATAGATGTCCTCCTCCACCCCACACACTAATAAGTGGAGATTGGGAAGGAATGGTGTAAAAATGTAGAAAGTGTGAATTAATGACAAGATACAACATGTGGCCCTAGAAAATAAATTGAAATGAACATTAAAACCCTAATCACAGAGAGTGACCAGTTCTATTCCCTTATGTAAATCAGTAAAGCATGTTTGAAGTCAGACATGTTTGAAAGAATTAACATATGTATACGCCAATAGGTCTATTTTATACAAATTATTTTAAATAATTTAAAATTGTTCTTGTCCATTTTCTTCTTCTTATCCTCCTAGCCTGCTCCCCCCAACCCCCCCACACATACTTCTTTCTTCTTTTTCTCTTTCTCTAAATACTTGTTTGCAAACGATACAGGTTGTGTTCGAATTTATTACCTTCAGCTAAAAGTGGTTGTAAGAATAAAGAGCAAAGAGCAAGTACACTTATCTTCACACTGTGTAACAGCATGTGTAAATATACAGCACGTCATAAGAAATTCACAGATGGAGTTATCATAACAGTGAAAAACGGCACAGCTTATGTTCTCCTTAGGCATTTATTAATTTTTGTATGATGAATGGATGTGAGAAGTCATCATTAGAGAACATAATGGTCTCTGATGATGTATTTATGACAAGGAACAATGTCATGTGATGAAGTGTTTACAACATGTAATGAGGTTGTGTAACAATCTTTTTACAGCCTGCAATTACATTGACTAATTCCTTGTAAAAATACTCACCGATATGCTCTCGCTGTGCACGTGCTTGATATCATAACAGTTTAGTAACTGATGCTTCTAAACAGCAAAATCAAGCAGCTTGGATGACTCAAGACTGTGTTTCCTATGCAAGTTTTGTGAAAGATCCTGGGCGTTCAGTTAGTATACTCCACCAATTCACTAATTAGAGGTGACTGAGATTAATACAATGCATGTGTGTCAAATATCCTTATGGGTTAGAGAACTTGAGAGGCAGCTTTACATTTTAAATAAATATTCTATACACACACACACACACACACACACACACACACATTCTAGCAAAGAGAATTATGCATACCCGCTCTCTGACATATGCAGGACAATGTTTTCAAGTAACCCTCAACTTTAGTCCTTTAATTATCTAGAATTCATCCCTTGTCTCATTTCACTGATTAGTGAAGATTATGACTGAAATGAGGTCTTGAAAATGTTAAATATAAAACAGAAAGCACCTTCTATATGAAGTCATGAATAATCTAAATTATATGTGACTATAAAGATGAATTAGACAGCTGGGGGGTAGGAACTGTTAAAAGGCTAAGAGGTTGAGGTGCAGAGCTTGAAATAAGACCCTAAAGCTCTGGCCAGGAAATGAGTTTCAAGATGTAAGTGAGAAAATGCTGAATTTATCCTGCAGATGTGTGAGCATATGAAAGAAAATGAGGACGTGGGATGATGAATAGATAAAGAGAAATATGATGAAGAAATATCATATACTGAACTTTCATCAGAATATGAATGGGCAGTTGAAAGGGGTTCTAATCTATTCTAAGAAGCCATTTGTCTGAGGGAGATGAATGTTAGTGGAGAAATATTAGTGTAGGTGCACTGAACAGAAAGGCAAAGTAGAGTTGAAATATTTAGTTTGTTAATATTCAGAAAGGTCTATTGTAGAGATTGATTTAAGACTGAGTAAAGCATATAAAATTAGTTGAAATTTCATGTCAGAAAGGGTTTGCTTCTGTCAGATAGTGAAGTCTAATGGGTTTACAGCATCTAATAGAATATAGCTAATCCCCTATAATAAGGCAAATATAACATTGACAGGAAGTAAATATGACCAGGTGATATAATCATACCTTGTATTTACAAAAGTCTTTATAGTTTCCAAAATATCGTATATAACTCAATCAAACTTCTGAACAGTACAGAACATGGGCTGGAGGAAACATGTTTGCTTTCTATTTTTCAAAGTTAGAAAGTCAGACCCTGAGAAGTTAAATGATCATTGTTTCACGATCTTGGACTGAAGGAGTTGGGAGGTTGTGTGTGCATTCTCTTTTCTTATCCAAAGCTGTGTCTGAGGAAAATCACCGTTGCCTCAGATATGATGGGGGTATACCAGGTGGCCTATGGCCAATCTACTATACCAACTGGAGGCAGTTAACTCCACACACACACATATACACACATAAACACACACACATACACACATACCAGACCACTATGTGGAGTGTGATGGCTCTTTTCTTTTTTCTCTCAGTGTGTTCTGCAGCCAAAACAGTTAGTGTGTAAGCAAAACAACAGAAGTGAAGGGGAAGACTGGTCACCAAAATGACATTGAAGCTGAGTGCAGGGTCAAGAGTCTGGCAGCTCTGTATGGTTTCACAGAACAGAGACATCTTATTAGCATCATCACTTGACACACAGTTTCTTGTCTTTGCCCAGAAAGAATTTATTTCAACAATGCTAGAGACATAATTGAAACCAATTACCCTGGTCCTCTGTATCCTGCTTGTCTCCTCTGGTCCTAGACTTCCAAAGAACTTCAAAAGGAACTCTACATAAAGAGGAGTGACTGAATTCAAACAGATAAATTGGATCTGAAGACTAACAAGGTTCTGTCAGTGATACATGAAGGCAATTTAATTGAAATACTCTGGCTATTATTTTGTCGGTTGCTGCCATGAAGGTCTGAGTCAGTTTACTTTGGTTAGTTCCAAGAAATGAGCACTGGGATTCACACAGAAGAGTGATTACTAGTGGCTCAGTCACCCAGTTGCTACAATGTATTTTAGTCCTGTTTCATGCTCCTCATTTCTGTGTTATATACTTTACAATAATGAGTGCACACATTTTGATGGAGTCTTATGATAAGTGAGGATAATGTCTGTGATAGGGAAGTAAGGGGTATCTGTGCTCCAGACGTAGAATTGCCTTCCTGGGATTCCCGTCACAAGAACAGATCAGCCTTTGGGTTGATGAGACGGAGCAGAAATGTTTGATTAGTTTCTTCTCTTCTGTTAACAACCAATGAGGAGCAGTGTGATTAGCTGCAGTGACCAGCTATCCAAATAGTAGGACAAATGTGGCAGAGAAAATACTGTAAAAGGAACAGAAATATAAAATTTAAATAGCGGTACCAGTATCTGTGGTTATCAAGGCAACTGAGGGGAAAGATAGGTACATTGACAAAGCCACAGTCTAGGAAATAATTTCTTTCCAGTAAAGACTCAAACAGGTTTTTCCTGATTTTAAATATCATCTCAAACTTGTGTTTTATTTTCCATATGAATCTCTAAGGAAATTAATGCAATGTTTCTTTTTCCACTTGTATTGGTGTATAAGGAATTAAAATAAGACATTTGACATTATCTGATTTTATACTCATGTGTGCTATTATCCCCTTCTCACGAATGAGTAAACTGAGGTTCAAAAAAGCTACCGTAAGTAGCTTGCTTAAAGATTTAGCATTTGTACTTTTGGACTTTCTGCCAAACCCCATTACATGCATTCATATATTCCAAATATACTCCACACTTTATGTTCTGCTTCAACTTGCTCTCACTTATTTCTTTTTAAAAAGTACAACTTTCAGAAACACATTAAAAACATTGTTTTGGTAGAAAGTTTGAGGAACTGAAGAAGTAATATCAAATTCAATTATTATAATTATTTCTTGAATTGATTACTTGTACTGTAAAGATATATTTCTTGGAAGAGTTTTCAAAATATAAAAACTTAATTTTTTGACCTTCTGCATCTAGATATCTAAAATAGTTTTGAAGGTTTTCTTCTTGTTTTTGTTTGTCACAGAGTCGATAAAATTGACTTCCATTGTATTTTCTTTTATTCCATAAAACATCAGGTAAACAACTAATTTTGTGTTTTAAAGATAAATATAGGGGATGCAGGGATGACTCAGTGGATTGAGCACTCATTTACAGCCCTGGGGTCTGAGGATCGAATCCAGGCCCCAGCCTGTATGAACCCATATGCTGAACTGAGGTATGCCCCCAGCTCAGTTCTCATCAGGGTGAGCCTCCAATGTGGGAGGCCCTGGTTCGGGTTTCTCCCTGGTTGGGAGGCTCCCAACCAGTTCCTGCCCTATGCAGCCCTGTCCCCACCTGTGGAATGAAACTATGTAGAAAACTCATGATGGGAAACTATGGAGACTATTCTGAGCCCTCCCCCTTTTCTCTGTCTCTCTGTCACTTTGTCTCTGTCTCTCTCTCTCTCGTCAAAAACAATAAAAATAAATCTTTAAAAAAGAATATAAACATGAATATAAACATGGATCTTACAGCAGATTAAAATTTCAACTCTAGTTGAAGGTAAGGGGTCTTCTAGCCTCTGATGGACCCTGTTTGTCAGCCTGATTTATCAGCTTCAGGGCACAGCTGCTTCGTGTGACCTGTTGTAGATGGGAGGGGGCATTAGGTGAGAGACGGGCCAGAGGGCAGAGAAAGCACACACCAACCCGTCCCAGTGTGTGAAGTGAAATGAAGCCTTCTCAGTCCAACGGTCTGACTTTTTACAGGTCACTGAGCCCAGGGCAGTTGCCACAAAGAAAATAAGATTTGCATCAGGTACAATGTAAGCGTTTTTAATCAAAGAAAACAAAATTAAAATTAGAAAAAAAAAAGAGGCCAAGATCTAGAGTTCTAACTAGCGGCAAGTGTGTCATTTGATTTTGTTTTTTAGCTTAACATGTTCAGGCAGTATATTTTAAGTTTAGTACTTATTTGAATGAGTACTTAAACATGTTGTTATCATATTTAGTGTCCAGCAACCCATAAAGATAGTTAAAGTTTCATCAAGATTTTTTTGAGATAGGTGAGGCAAATTAAGTTGAAATGACTTTCTGATATATTTATTACTTTTGAGGAATTAGATTCTAATCGGGCAGGCATTACCTTAATAGAAAGAAATGCATTCCACTGGAGCATGAAAAGGATACATTTTGGGGGTGGGGGTTCCCAGACTTTATTATAATAATTAGATTTACCATAATCAATAAAATATGTGAGCCAAGTTTATTGAAGTGCTGATATCCCATTGCATAATTTCCCCTGGGAATCTTAATTTTTAATTCAAAAGAAAAGCGGAGGATTTGTCATACAGACGTCAGTGAACGTACGATGTTAAGGAAAGCATGAAACTCCTTATAGAAATCAAAATGGGGCTTAGAACAATTCCCTTCCACTCCTTCCTATTATATATCCCTTGGCTCACCATTAGTTTTTCTAGGAAAATGAGATTTTGTAATGGCCAAGACATAGATCTCGTTGCCAGAATGTAGAAAGATGTATTGAATAATAAGATTCAATGACTTTTACTTTATCATCTCCAACCATGAAGAGCACTCAGGGGTGGGGTATTATGATTGACTTACAAAGTTTAAACAGTAGAAGGAAGTGGTTGTGAGTTTGACTGTGGGCATACTTCACTGCTCTATGTATCAGATTTTGGAATGGAATGTGAGTACTCACAGATTTAGAAAAGGAGGCTGGAAGCCCCACTGATGAAGATGAAGATGCTTATGGCAGTATGAAGATTTGTTTGTAATGGTTATATGATGCATCAGTTAGATCAATTGCAAGATCACCCATGCTAGTCCACCCCACCCTATTTCCAAGCCCTTTGCAATATGTACATGTAGCTCCACCCATCAGAGAGGTTTCTGTTCTTACCCTGAGTCTAGATAGACTTTGTGACTTAATTTTGGCCAAGAATGCAGTGGAAGTGATATGTGACAGTTCCAAGACTAGGCCTCAAAAGACCTTGAACACTTTCACAAAATGAAGTATTACAATGTAGTCATCACTGGGTTTAAGGGCCAGGGAGAATCTGGAGATGTCAACATAGAACCAGAATGACATTTCTTCAGGGTTCATGGAGTTCTATCTTTAAAAACCACATACACCTTTCCCCACATGCTTGCTTCCTGTTCTGAGGTCACTTAGTTGATACATCATTAGAGCTGAAAGAGATCATAAAGATGATCTAATCTAATCCAACACCCTTGTTTTACAGATGAGGAAATAGATGGAGAACATTCATCAAGTTTACTTAAGTGCACGTGGAAAGTGTTGTTTGATTTTGGCCGTGTTGGTGCATGTGCACATCGCACATTCATGCGCGTGTGTGTGGATGAGTGATGTGCAATGTGAGATGTTGCTAGATTAAAAAAGATACAAAACAAAGCCCTAATCCTCTGAGAGTTGCTGATCTAGTCTATCCTGGAATTTGCTGAACATCAGGTGGAATCTTATCTAGAACGCCAAGTCTTAGATATGGAGTCCAACTTCCTCCTTTGACAAAAATGAAAATGAAGAATATCCTGGTTGCTAATGCCACAGCCTCATTATTCTCCCCAGAAGGGGAGTCCTGCCTATGGAGTACCTATTCACAGAAGATAGCAGAATCCAGTGGCTCCAGTTCCCATCCACTTCGAGAGTAATAAACTGCTTTTGGTTTCCACTCTTGTTTCCCATTTCCTCTTTTGTGGGAGCAGGTATATCCTTGCTGATGACAACATGGACCAGGTAATCAAAGCTTTTCAGTTTCCTTTCAATATTCCTGTCTCCAGGTTAGAAAGGACAGGAGGGTTGTGTTATTCTTTCTTCTTTAAAGTTGCATTCTTGGTAGCATCTCTTTAATCTTAAGGTGGGAGGAAATCAGCAAGAATTAAATATGTATGAATTTGACTTATAACAAGTACCCTCAAGGGACTGTTTCATAATTTCCATATACACATTCTAATATGCTGACTATTTCTTTTCAAAGGGCAGAAACTTGGCTGATAAACATTCTACTTAGGAAAATATTTTTATTTCATATCTAAAAGATAGGTCCATCAATTTAAGACATCAGTGAGGTGTGTGCTTAGAAATTATTTTCTTCCTCTGGACTTTTAGACTAGTTCTTTCCCTCACCATTATATATTTTTATTTATTGTTAACATTAAAATTTATGAGCTTTTGATGCTATAATACCACTAATTCAGACTCAGTTTAAAAGTCATTTTAAATTTAGTTCTTTGTGTAGATAATATTTTAACCACAGCAGAGCACTGTAAACATAAAGCAATTACTGGTGTAATAAATAAGTTGATTCATTTCTTTTCCAAGTTCTGGGCCAAAGGCATGGATAATTTTTACCTACCTATAGTCATGCTTTGACTTAAAACTCTTCCATGGGTGACGGGGGTGTTTGTCCTGAGGTTGGTTGGTAAATGGGGCTCTCAAGCTGACTTCACTGAGTGGCTCATCTGCTTGTGAAGGCAGAAGGATGCTTCTCCTTCCATATCCTTCTCTCACTCTCAAGGCTCCAGGTTCTGCTGTTGTGTACAAGCCAGGTAGTATTGTGACTTCTGCCAAAGGGCAGCCCTCTTTTGGCATCCATGAGAAGTTCAGCAGGCCTGGTGCCCATGGGAGGCACTGCACACGATTTCCCTGGAGCACAGAGTGTGGGACTGTAGACACTGATTTAGCTCTCCCGTAGATCCTGGAGCTTGACCAAGGCTCTCATTGATGTTTTATTTTATAACATATGAAATGTGACTTATCAAGAGGCATAATCAGAATGTAAATTAGTAATAGTTGAGAAAGCACCAAGAGAGAAATTAATAGAAAATTATTTTTATTTTATTAATTGTTAAATTTATTGGGATAATATTGGTTGGTAAAAATTACATACCGTAATTTTCCAGGTGTGCAATTCTACATGACATCGTCTATGTATTGAATTGCGTGCTCACCACCCAGCGTCAGTTCTCCTTCCATCACCATGTATTTGATGCCTCCCCGCCCCTCCCCACTTACCCTCAGGTAACTACTAAATGATTGAGTGTGTCCATGAGGTTTTCTTTCTTTGTTACTTTCAGTTTAAATGAAAAGAAATGAAATGAAATTAAAAACAGAAAATGGTAGGTATATAACGTAGACTCAGGAATTAGTCTAATTTAATGAAATGTAGCTACTTTCCCATATGCAAAGCAATTGGTCAAAAAAAGAACAGTTCTTGCTGTTAATTATTCAAAAAGAATGATCTTGGGAGTCCTCAGAAAAATTAAAACGCCCAATTTTAGGGATAACAACATCCATATAGACCCTTGTTGCCCAGTGTGCTTCTTGTACCAACAGTACTGGACTCACCTTGGAGTCAGTCAAAAATGCAGAATTTCAGGATCCCTGCCCCTGGCCCTCCTGAACCAGAACAAGCATTTAACCAACTCCCCTGGGGATTTGTGTATCTCACATTAAAGTATGAGAATGTTCCTACATTAGATACACTTCTTGCCAAAGCTTGATTCTCTCAGCATATTATGGAGGGATATGCTGATGGGTCCTTGGTGAAAACCACTTTGTGAATTTTGTTGGTGTGGCTTAATCCAGAGGTAGATGTCAAAGATTGTCCATCCATGTGAATGGTATGCCCATCCTATATAGCATCCACAAAGACAGCTTCTTGTAGGCAGCATTTTATATACTAAAAAAATGTAATTTTCCACTTGCATTTTCTATAAAGAATCTAGGTTTTACTTGTACTTTTGGGGTCCTGTAGATAATGGGGAGCCTGCTGGGAATGTGAGTGTATGAAGAAGGCCTTCTCACCTTGAGCATGGAGGTAGGCAGGGCCAAGATTCTTGTTAGAGAAGGGTTTTTCAAACTCTGGATTGTGAACCATGGATAGTGGTTCATAACCAGCATGAGAAAATAAATAGAAAATATAAGAGCAGCATGTGTAGTAAGGAGGAGTTTTGTTTTGCTAAACGTATGTTCTGATTATACATAAACAAGTATGTGTGTACCAAGTCTCAAAGTAAAATGCAGCAGCTTTTTTTGCATTGGCCACCAGTTAAAAGTTTGAAAATTATTGCCTTAGAATTGACCATTAAATACACTCTTACAGAGAGGCGTATAAGGGAAGTTTATTCCCTGTGAATATCAGGAGGAAAAATGTCTTAATTTTCGATAATCATAGGCTATATTTTGTATTAAAATTTGAGATGAATTATGTGTTATGATTTTTACACAGAAACCAATATTCACAATATATGCAAGCATCATAAAAAGAAATCCACCATTAACATATTTCCTCAGGCACGTGGATGCCTGGTTTAGTTTTTGGAATTAATGGTATTGTGGCTGTAAAATAGAATTTTGGAAATGTTGGTGCTTTTGATTCTTGAATTGCAATAGCTATCCATTAACTGGGTATTCTTCTGACCAAGTATCGTGTCAAATAGGAAGAAAGTCAGATTTAAGAACCCCCCCTAAATATTTTGAGCATAAAATCTGTCTTACAAATCAACATTTAAATAATTGAGAGTAAAATGATTGTGAGTACACTTATATGATTTAGTATCAAATTGATGTGGGTGGGGATGCCAGGATAGCTCAGCGGTTGAGTGCTTGCCTTGCAATCATGAAATCCAGGGTTCGATTCCTGGCCCTGGCCCCTGCAAACCCCATATACTGAACTGCCCCACAGCTGATAGCTACCAGGATGGGCCTGTGCCACAAAGGTTCTCGCCTCCTGAGTGGGAGGCCCTGAGTTTGGTTCCTGCCCCACATGGCCCCACATCCACCTGTGTCCAATGAAACCATGTTATGACTAACGATATACAACTATGGAGACTGCTCTGGGCCCTTCCCCTTCTCTTTCTCTCTCTCACTTCTCAAACAATAAAGTAAATCTAAAAAAAGAAAACTTCACTCTTTAAAAAATATTTACATAGGCTTGCAACATTTAATGGCAAGGTATATTTTGTTTTTATTTTTCATTCAAGGGAAATTTTGTAGAGAACAGTGCAGAGAATTTTCTTTTACCACAATGAGGTTCTCTCTCAGAAAATTAAGGTAGAATCATTTATGCCTCTAGCTTTGAATGACTATACTAGTGTCCTAAGATATTCAGATTTTCATTCTGTTCTCTTTAAATGAGTTATTTTACAGAAATATTTATGGCTGAGAACCAATATGGTATTATTTTTTTAACTGTATGCTTGTGCATAAAATTGTTTTAAATAAAGCAATTGGGAATGCCGGATGGCTCAATAGGTTGAGCTCTAGTCTTGCAACCCCAGGGTCTGAGGATTAAATCCCGGTCCTGGCCCGTGTGACCCATATGCTGAACTGGGGTGTGCTTCCCATATAGGAGGCCCCCGTTTCAGTTCCCGCTGGGGCATGCCTTCCATGTGGGAGGCTCTTGGCCCTGTTCCCACCCTGTGTGGCCTATGCACACCTGTGTGGAATAAAACGATGTTGAAAAACTGATGACGTTTAACTATGGAGGCTGCTCTGGGCCTTCTCTGTCTCTCTCTGTCTGTCAAAAACAATAAAATAAATCTTAAAAAAATAAAAAAAGTAATCATGTATTATCAAAATCAGTCATTATGTTCTGACTTACATGAATTAAGTCATTGGCTGTTTCCTAAGCTGTATTATATCTAATAGTTATTTTCTTCCCTTTTCTAAAAGCTCAATGCTTTCTTTTTGGTGAACGTTTTATATTAATATCTTTGAATGCATTTTTACATATGTCCCATATATGGCTAATGTCACCAGTAAAATAATTTGTACATACTTTCAGTTGGTCAAGATCAGTAGTGATGTTATATACAGTTGACTTTTTAAAAACAGTTAATAACTTTGGAACAGTTCCTAGGGGCTAGATAGGAAGTATAGTAAAGACTATATATATATATATATATATATATATATATATATATATATATATATATATATATATATACACACATACCGTATTTTCCGGTGTATAAGACGACCGGGCATATAAGACGACCCCCTAATTTTACAGTTAAAACATGGGTTTAGGCCTATATTCGCTGTATAAGACTACAGCCTCGGAAGTGGGGGTTAGTCTTATACAGCGAATATAGGCCTAAACTCATGTTTTAACTGTAAAATTAGGGGGTCGTCTTATACGCCCGGTCATCTTATACGCCGGAAAATACGGTGTATATATATATATATATATATATATATATATATATATATATATATATATAT
>PVKE010025632.1:12551-22994 GCA_004027555.1 Craseonycteris thonglongyai | reverse complement strand
TTAGGCTCACTCGGAGACTCTTCTGCTGGAGGCGCTGACGGTAGAGCCGGGGCTTTACCTTGGAGAGAAACATGGTGATGGGTAGTTGTTGTCTTTGTTTTTTCTTTTCCTTCAAAATTCCCCTGTACAAGGACATAACCCCGTCAACGGGGTTCTGGGCACCCCGGAGTAAGCTTTCGCAGGGGCACAGCGCTTAGGCGGCATTATAAGGGCTTAATTAATAAAAAAAGTTATCGCTTAAACAAAACAAGTTATCGCCAACACAACACTAAAACCCCGGCAACGCTCCTTTCCGCAATGTGGCTGCCGACATGGTTGTATTTTTTCATTTTTATTTTTTGATGAATATTTTGGGAAAACCCGCGAAGCACTGAAGCCGCAAACCATGAAGCGCGAAGTGGCGAGGGAACACTGTATATGCTATGTATGGGAGAAAGCTGATCTGTAAATGTATAAAAATACAAAAGAATGAATCTGAACTGTAATCTGTCACCATATATCAAAATTAACTCAAAGTGATTAAAAACCTCCACATAAGACCCAAAACAATAAATTGCATAGAAGAAAACATTAGTACTAAACTTACAGGCCTGGGGTTCAGGGAGGACTTTACGAACCTGACCTCAATGGCAAGGAAAGTAAAAAGCAAAAATAAATCAATGGGACTTCATCAAACTAAAAAGCTTCTCCACAGTAAACGAAACTACCAACAAAGCAAAGAGACAACTAAACAATTGGGAGAATATATTTGCAAACGATGCTTCTGATAAGGGGCTAATATCTAAAATATTAAAAGAACTTGTACTAATCAACAACAGAAAAACAAGCAATCCAATTAAAAAATGGACAGAAGACTAAACAGACACTTCTTCCATGAAGACATACAAACAGCCAACAGATATATGAAAAAATGCTCCACTTCACTAGCAATTAGGGAGATGCAAATAAAAACCACAATGAGATACCACCTCACACCTGTTAGAATGGCTATAATCAACAAGACAGGGGATGACAAGTGCTGGAGAGGCTGTGGAGAAAAAGGAACCTTCATACACTGCTGGTGGGAATGTAAACTAGTACAACCATTATGGAAAGTGGTATGGTGATTCCTCAAAAAATTAGGAATGGAATTGCTGCACGACCCAGCAGTCCCTCTTCTGGGTATCTACCCAAAACACTTGAAAACCTTAATTCACAAAGATACATGTACCCCAATGTTCATCGCAGCACTGTTCATGGTGGCCAAGTTGTGTAAACAACCATAGTGCCCTTTGCTTGATGACTGGATAAAGAAGTGGTGGTACATTTACACAATGGAACATTACTCAGCGATAAGTAGAGATGAAATATAGCCAGTTGTGACAACATGGATGGAACTTGAGACCACTTATTAAGCGAAATAAGTCAGACTAGAAGAATCAAGAAACATATGACCTCACTTATAGATGGAATATAAAACGGAAAGTTCAGTGTTACTTGATGGTAAAGCAGATGCTGGGTAGGGGAATGGAATGGGTGGGGGGAGTAGGGAGGGGCATCAAATATATGGTGATGGAAAGAGAGCTGTTTCTTGGTGGTGAGCACATAATGTGATACACAGACAATGTAATGTAAAATTGTACACCTGAAAACAACATAATTGTTACTAACCAATGTCACCCCAATACATTAAACAATTAAAAATAAAGTAGGAGAAGCAATGCTCACTTAACAAGGAGAGTGAGAAAATGTGAGGTAGAAGGCATCTCTTCCAGGCATCCTCAAACTTTTTAAACAGGGGGCCAGTTCACTGTCCCTCAGCATATCCACACATGCACACTGCGGGCCCGGGATGGGTCGGCTGCTAAGCAGGACAGGCAGCGGCGGCAAAAACACCCGGCAGGCCGGATAAATGTTTTTGGCGGGTCACTTGTGGCCCGGGCTGTAGTTTGTGGACCCCTGTTAATCTTTCAAACTAAGTCAACCATACAACATCTAAGGGAAAAAAAAAAGGATGAATGTGAAATAAAAGTCTAAAATTTGAAGTAACCTCTGAGTCTACAAGTAATAACACACAGGGCTCTTGAGACCCCACCTATTTAATTGCATATCTTTGTGACACTATTGTTAATGTAAATTATCAGTTTTACACAAACAACTGATATTTTCTTTTATAACTCTGTTTTTAAATTATTCTAAAATTTGTATCTAACTCTTATGCCATCATTGATTCTCAGGATACAGCTAAGTTAAATATTATTGAGCATAATTCATAGGCAATAGTGACATGATTCACCTTTGCTTCTTATGTATTATTTTTGTTGGGGGGGCTATTATTTTGGATTGAACAAAGGAATTGTCTGGATATAAATTAATTTAGAATGAATTAGGCAGTTTGATTATCATGGTAGTGTTTGAAAGTTTTAAAACATGTCTAAATCATGAAAATATAAAATTATTGATTTGAGTTTGTTCTCAGACCAATAAAAGATAACGTTTTTCAGATTGCTTTTGTAAAAAAAAATAAATAAACATATATGTGTCTCCATTTTAAGAAATATGTCTCTCTGGAAATCTGAACCTTCATAAAGATAAACCGAGAAATGATCACTAACTTGTCTAAAAGAGTCCTCATGTCACTCCTGAATAACTGCATTTCTCCTATTTATTTATAATGTCTTAATACAGAAAATTAAACAAAAGAGTTTTCTTACCCAGTAGACTTAGTACTCCTGTATTAATTGATATAAAAATTAATTTTGAAGATTTGCATGAGAGATTTTATTAGAATCTATGTTACATTATCTCTACATTTATTCTTCACCAAGCCAGATCAGCCTTGGGGAAAATTATGTTCCCAGTGATATAAATATCTCCTCAGATCCCACTGAGGCTAATCCTTGAAGCCATATCTATATTGTTATAGGTGTCTACAAGAGATTTCTCAAGAGTACTCACTGAGGACTATTCTTAACCTCAGTGCAATTCTTAGGGACCCATTTTCAAGAAGCTTCCTGAGACAGCCTCCTTACTAGTCCTGACTGCTGTGATGCAGCTGTTCCATTGCCTAGCCTCATAAAAATATGAGTAATTCAATAGAAAAAGAAAAGAATCAAATAACGTTTCTGATTATATAATTAATTTAACATGTTGTGCTTTTTGTTTTCAAACATAAACATTTCTCTTAACAGCCAAGTGTTCATTAGTTGAATTATATATGATACAATTTGGGATTTGGATTAATTAGGAAGCATAATTTGTGTTCTGCTCTGGCAGCTCACAGTATTTGCCACATGCTTCTTACATCAAAGACACCATGGATACTTAATAAAATGCAGATTCCTTGCTCCCATAATAGACTTACTGTGTCAGCAAATCTAGAATGGAGTCTGAAATTTAGATTAAGAATCTTGCAAGTAGTTCTTGTAAGCATTCAAGTGTGTGAATGTCTGCACTATGCAGGTCACTTTTGATAATAACTAGATTATCACAAAAGCATGGTACTGTTTAGCAGCAGAATATTTTATTTTAATGGCTTTGGGTTTTGTTATGACTGGGTAATGGGAATGTATAACATATATGTGGTAGTGAGAAAAGACAAGCCATTGCTTTTTAGCAAATGTAAAATACTGTTAAAGACTGGGTACCTTAGGGATATTTAGTTTCTGGGTCTGATGTTCAGATTTTATAGCTTTTATAGTTTTAAAAGCATTTTATTATTTAAGTATTCAGAAAAATAACTTTTATTTCTATTTTATACCCTTTTTCACTAGCTGTATTAAAAAATAAATATATTAAAAATATTATATTAATATTTTTATTTTTTTTTAGTTTTCTAAGGATCTATGATGTTATAATAGAGCAGATCCTGTGCTATTTTATTTAAAGATTTATTTTTTAAATTTTTATTGTTTTTTTGACAGAGAGAAAGATAGACAGAGAGATACAGAGAGAAAGGAGAGGGCCCAGAGCAGTCTCCATAGTTGACAGCATTAGTTTTCCATATAGTTTTACTCCACAGGTGGGCAAGGGGCTGCACAGGGCAGGAACTGGGCTGGGAGCCTCCTGCATAGGCCCCGGCAAGAAATGAACTGGGGTCACACCCCAGTTCAGCATCTGGGCCGAGCTTGGGATTCGATCCTTGGGCTCCAGGGCTGCAAAGCAAGCACTTAACCTGCTGAGCCATCTCAGCTTTTCCTATTTTATTTAATACGCACATGAGAGATACCCATTATTATCTCATTTCATAGATAATTGAACAGAGCCTCAAAGAGGTTAACTTGAACAAAATCACACTGCAAATAAGTGGTAAGAACAGTATAAATTTCAGACTGCCTGGCTCTGAGTCCAAAGGCTTTCTATGACATCATACTGCTCATTTGAAAAAGTGTACTGTTTTTCTCTTTAAAATGCACATTTTTGCCTTCTGTACCTCATAAACATCATAAAAATCTACAAGTACTATTCTTTAAAAACAGGTTGGTCAAATGGTCTTGATAGCAGTGTCTCTTTTAAACAGAAATTCTAGCAATAAGCTCATAAAGTACCATGGTAGTGTATGTGTGTTCTATGTTGAAAAGTGAATGAGGGATGATCATTCTATGAGCAATATTTCTCTTAATGGGCAAATAATTCTCCATTCTGTCATCCATGTACTCTTTTCCTTGTGGTGTTTATATCTTTTACTGCAACATTTCAAATGAAAAGTGCCTGATGTGAGGCTAGTTGTCCAAACATGCCTTTACCATTTTAAAAGGAAATGTAGAACTCTATAAGTAATCAACAACAGACTAGTAAAAATTTCTCAGATTCGAGCCTTTCGTACTTCTCCAATTAAAGTGGATCTTTCTCTCCACCATGGGAATTGCACTCTATAACTGATTACCAAGCACATCATATAAACAGCTCTTAGAAACTGCAAACAGCCCATTATGGAGAATGCACCTTATTAACAAAGGTCATATTAGAATTTCACTCTGATAACTAATCACGTCGAACATATAGTACATCAATAGATACGTAGACTAGGAAGCAGCCTTTTCCAATTAAGTAAATCAGTTTGACCTTCCAAACTATGAATAAACTGCAGCAACAGCTCCTGATTAGGCTTAAGGAGTCTGACTTCCATCTCAAACAAATGTCTCAGAATTTAAGCATACTTAGGAAGTTAATCCTATGAAGAGTCAATGAACAGATTTAAAGTTTCTGCATTAATGCGTTGACCTGAGTTTCTTCAAATTTTTGCAATGCAGGCAGAATGGGAATGCATCCCTCTGAATAGGTAAACAAAGACTGAATTTGTTTTCAACCTCCCTCAGGATATCTAATTTAATGGGAGTAAACCCAATTTCAAAACAGAATAAAATATTTGCTTCCCCAAGTAATTACAGGTCTTGGCATTTTGGGACTATTGCCCCTACAAGAATATGTGTGATTAACTATATTCAGTGGAAACTTATATACTTGCTAGAAAACAGATTTGACCCTTGTTAATTTTTATTTGCTATTTTAGAACTAATTCAAACCCATTCATCTAATTTAGATCCGAAGTTAAAATTCAATCAAATTCTTTAAACACTATACTTACTATATTGGGCTGACACTGCCAATCCATCCTCAAGAGATGGCACTTGGAGTTTATTTTTCCTAGTGTTAGTAAGAAATTTTCATATGTTTTCTAGGTCTCAGTTTTCTCGTTTATAAGATAAAGGATTTGGACTAAATAAGCTTTAAACTTCTTAAAGGCAAAATTTTTATGTACTTATATGGTTATACATAGCTAACAAAAGTTCAGACATTACTTAACTAACCCAGGTAGATATTGTAAGGTTTGCCGAAGAGAGAGACCACACTGAATTCTGGTTTAGCAAGAGAATTTATTAGAAATGGTTGAAAATGGCCAGAATGACACTGAAGAAGGGACAGGTGGTATCAGCACCTGTAGGGGGTGGGGACAGCATTCTTATAGCCCCTACCAGAAAATCCCTGCATCTATTCTGATGTGCCTGTAGTCTTCCGGGCCCCAAATTTGCAACTGCCCTGGGGTAGGGGTGGACCCTGTGGCTGAACCCCCTAGGCCCTAGCACAATAGTTCCAGGAACGAGTTAAACCTGATCAATTTAAGCACAATAATCCCAGGAATGGATAAAGCTTGACGGACTGGAGCACAGACTATGGGTGGTTGGGTCCGAATTACAGCACTGGGCAGGGCCAGAACAGGATGTTCAGTACTTACTTCTCCTCTGAACAAGTCCCCAGGCCTAACAGATATAATTAATTTTCAACACTATTTACTATAATTTTTCCTTGGATTTATGGAAGAGTGATGATAAATAAGAATGCAAATACCTGCAGTTCAAAGAAATAATGGCTAGTATTATATATTTTCCTATTAGCAAGACATGATATTTAATAATTAAGAACCAGGGTTAATTTACATAAAAACCATTTTAGAAACTTTATATGAATCATTAAATTTCTGCAGAGAGCTTTGAAAAACTGTGTGAGCTCTTTAAGCTTAAATAAAAAGTCTTAGCCTAGGGCTTCGGCTGCTGTTAGGAGATAATAGGGCCTCCGTTTCTTCATACCATTTTCTTTTACAGAAACACTGGAAGCAACAAACTGTACTTAGAAATCTTCCATATCAAATCCCATTATTTAAATTTATAAACTCTTCACCTACTGGATTTAATGAGTCCAGCTATTCCATGGCAGGGATGGAGGAGAGGAGAAATAGGTTCTGGAATATTTGTTCAGGTTTTAAGAAAGGTTAATGTGAAGTTGACAGATTATACAGTAGGTGGTTTTTTGGAACATACAAAATTGGCCTGCATCACATGAAGTTAGAGATTTAATATTTTATTAGACTAGTGTAATAGCTGGAAAATGAGCTCATCATTTAATATTCTAGAGTGAAATCTTGGCTTTTGATAAATGTTTTCCCTTAAAGTTTTGTACTTATAAATGCAAAAGTACTTGCCATGACATGCATAGATGTCTGAAGTGAAAAATGTGTTTTTATTTTATTTATTTATTTTTATCTACGTATGTACCTTTTCTGTGTTGTTAGGGAATCTTCCATCTAGAGATCACTACTTTCCCATCTAGAGGTAAGGCATATTACTTAAAAGCTCTTACAACTCATTATATCATTCTTTCTAGAAGAATTAATATATTTAATATAGTATTTAGTGTAGTTAAAAGAGGTTTAGACATTTAAGTTAAGTGACTAACTCTCTATTAGTGATATGCTACCTGAACTTAGGAGATGTATTTCTAAACGAAAGGATCCTCAGGAGGTCCTTCTCATTCTATAACACAGAAAGGTGGTGGTTATTCTTTCTTCTCACAAGGCTGTGAGGAGATGCTGAGATACTACTATAAGCTCATGGGAGTTAGTGTTTTTGTTCACTTTGTTAACAATTTTTCTCCAGCACTTAGAACAGTGCATGATACAGGGTAGGCACATGGAATCATTCTTGTTATATTGACAATGGGTGGATTTTTTTTCTGGACATCCTCATATACTAAATTCATGAGTTCTTACTTCTAATTGTCAAATTTCAGGCATGTCAATTTAAGGCCAGTGGGGACTGCGTAGATCTCAGTGAAGCTTATTATATTGGGAAGCCCAAATATAAATAGAAACTTGCTACAGAAGGGTAATGAACAAACGTAGTGAAGACTGTCATGGGCCTACCAAAATACATTTCTCTTTCATCTTAGCAAACAAGTAAGTAGACTACATTCCCCAGTCTCCCTTATATTAAATGTCATATCCATGCGACTGAATTTTACACTTGCCACAAAGTATATGCCACAAAAAAATGCTACTGAACAAATAAGCAATAAACTAAATATTGCTATTTGTATTGATTATTTTTGTTCCTAAAGCCAGTGCTATTTAGAAATTTAAGAATGTAATCAATGCCATTTTTGTAGAAATGATAAATGAAAAATAAAAAATGAATGCCTTAATTTTTTATTGCTATAATTTATATATAGTAAAGTGTGTACAGTGTACTAATCTTAAATGTACAACTCAACTAATTTTTTATGTGTTCATCCTTAGCCCCTCCCCATTTCCCATACCCTATAAGTTTCTCTCATGCATCTCCACAGGCAATTCCAAACCCCTTCTCTTCCTGAGATAAACACTGTTCTCACTTCCACCACTTACTTAAGTACTTTAAAAAACAATTACAATCAAAATCAAATATTGTTATTAGAAAGATAAATTATTGTGACACAACAAAAATGTGAGGAACTGACTTACAATATAGACTACAACCCACTTCCCAAATGACCCCTGTGGGGCATTTGATGGAAGATATTAATTTAGAGTTAAGAACATCAATGCTCAAACAAGATACATTCAAAGAAAGCCACACCCAAACTACTAAAAACAAGACAAAAATAACAAACATAAATAAAATTTATTACATACTCAAGCATACAACATTTAATGTTTATCATTATGATAATAACAAAAGATTGTCAATGACCAAACGCTAAAGAAACATAACTGTGCTTGTAGGAAAAGTATTATAAAATATTAGTCAGACAGATATTTTATGAGAACGAGGCAATGATAACCTGATATATACCTCAGAAAATCAAAATTTGAATCTTATACACTAAGTGCTGTATTTCTCAGCAAAATGAATATGAAAGACATAGAGAGGGGAGCCGGGCTGGCTCAGCAGGTTAAGTGCTTGCTTTGCAGTCCCAGGGACAGAAGATCTAATCCCAGCCCTAGCCTGTTTGAACCCATATGGTGAACTGGGGAGTGCTTCCATGCAGGAGGCCTCCAGTTCCATTCTTGCCCCTGGTTCTGTCACTGACTCAAGGGGGCAGCTCTCCCATGTGGGAAGCCCCTGGCCTGGTTCCCACCCTGTGCAGCCCCCATGCACCCATGTAGAATGAAGCCATGTCAAAAAAACTGATGATGTACAACTATGAAGACTACTCTGGGCTTCTCTCTTCTCTCTGTCTCTGTCTCTGATTCTCTCTCTCTCCCTCTGTCAAAAACAATAAAATAAACCTTAAAAAAAAAAAGAGAGAGAGAACAAAAAATGAATGTTATGAAATAGAAAGTCTAGGTGGACATCAGCCAATCAGTTTTGTTGTTGTTTTGCTTTTTTTAAACACTGGAACCTTCAACAACATCAGGTTAAAAGTTGGTTCACTGCTGTTTATGGTATGTAATGGACTTCAGTTTCTCAGGGTGTCAGATAAATGCTTTTGAAGAAGAGGAAGTTATAGGTAAGTTTGTTCCATATAATTCCTAACAAATTATTTTGGGATATAATCAGGAAGTGTGCACTTTGAGATGGAAAAGAACATGAACCATGAAAGGTTGCCCTATCAGGCAAAGGGGAGCAAGCAGACTACCTTTGAGTTAAATATTTGTCTGTGTTCCAGTGTAACTTCAGATTGGTGATAGCTTTTCTCTTTTTTTTCTTAAGGATTTAGGATTCTATGAAGTTGAGTTTTCAGGCACATAGTGGCAAGTTCCCTGAAATAGGAGAGGACATTGTTCTGACGAGCACTGCCTCTGAGGCAATGTTTACTGAAGAACAATCATTAATTAATCTTAGGACAGTAAAGCCCTTTTCCTGACCTGTCTCCAGTTAATAATGCATGACTAAAAGTCATGCTCTAACTGTAAATCAGGGCAAACAAAACATACCACAAATTAATTTTTCTCTGAGGTCTATAGGTTGACATGTATGTTGTTTTAATATTTCCACTTGGGGCTGCATGTCTAACTTTTTTTGGAAAAATGTGCTAAAAAGTCTAATGGTATTGAAGCTTTTAAATACATTTTCATTACAATTGAGAATTTCGACAAATGAAGTCTGATGCTTCTTACTCAGAACAGAATGTGAAAACAAAATAAGAAATAAGAATATGGCACTAAGATTAATGCCACATGGTAGAATTGTCTTAATTCATTTCTTGCATGAAATACAATTTTCTTTAATTTATGACATAACTATTTTTTTATGTTTCTGGCATATATTTTTTTAAAGATTTATTTTTATTGGTTTTTGACAGACAGAGAGACAGATAGAGACAGAGAGAAGGGGGAGGGTCCAGAGCAGTCTCCATAGTCGACAGTATTAGTTTTCCATATAGTTTCACTGAACAGGTGGGCATAGGACTGCACAGGGCAGAAACTGGGCCGGGGGCTCCCACATAGGCCCCATCAAGAACTGAACCAGGGGCACACTCCAGTTCAGCACATGGGTCCACATGGGCCGGAGCTGGGATTTGATCTCTGGCCTCCGGGGCTGCAAAGTGAGTGCTCAACCCGCTGAGCCATCCCAGGTTCCCTGGCATATTTTTAATAAAAATGCTTTTATTTTTTTTTAGTTCTCTTTTCTCCAGAAGATTTTATGTAGTCAAACTGATCTCTAGGAAGTGTGTGTGTGTGTGGGGGGGGGGGGGGGGGGGGGGGGG
>PVKE010025632.1:0-12451 GCA_004027555.1 Craseonycteris thonglongyai | reverse complement strand
CTCTTTAGAGAATTAGTGACTTGGAAATTAACTCATCATTCAGAATAGTCTGGTTCAAAATATAGTAACATTGCTGGTAATTACGAGTTATAAATTCATAACCTTACCATACCAAGAAACAGGAGGCCTCATTGAATACTTTAGGGCAGTCAAGGTAAGACACTAAAGGACTTTATAAATTAGATAACTTACTGAAATCTATGAAAATGAATTTAAACACACACACACACACACACACACAAATGTAAAGATTTAATTAGACCTCTATTATTTAAGATTTAATCCAAGGAACCATTAAGGTTTCATAGACAGATATCTAGAGACTTTGTGGGGATAAAACTGGTGTGGTATTAAAAATCTAAGTTAAATAGCCAATTGCCATAATGGGAATTAATATAAAGTCATGTGTTGCTGAATGACAAAGATAAGTTCTGATAAATGCATCATTAGGTAACTTCATCATTGTGTAAACATAGTAGAGTGTACCTAAGGTAGAATATACATTTATCATAAATAATCACAAAATAAGCATTATATAAATATAAATTATAACTGTAAGTTACTGTAAGTTGCTATAAATTACTATCTAATTATTTTGGCCAATTAATTTTGAGCAAGTGCTCTATTGTTGCTATGGAAATTTTGTCAGGACAAAAATTGCCTATTGTTAAAATTTGATGAGCCTATTGTGTTCTATTATTTTAAATTGTTACACATTTAAAAGTATTTTCTAAGCTATTATATATTATGTCCCACACATGTCAGAATTAAACGATATATTTTACTGAAAAAAATTGAAAGCAATCAGAGAAGTAAATGAAAGGAAATCTTTTGCATCATTTGAATACATTTTAAGAGAAAATAGAATGCTATAATAAGGAAGAGATTTCAGAGTTATTAGTCTCAGTATAGCATAGTACTGATATATCACCGATGAAGAAGGATGTGAATTTAACATCTACCTCCATGTCAATGATAAATTATACATTTCAAGGAAAACTGGGATAAAATATACATGACAAATCCATTAAACTGACTATATTTTCTGAAGATCTAGATCCTTGCTAATGTAATTTGAATATTAAGCAATAGAAAACTTTAAATTATCAATGACAGAGTAGATTTTCTATGTATCCATGAGTTCTCCAAATTGCTAAGAGTATACTAGATACTTTATTACAAACAAAAGGATTGTATCTTTTTCTAATTTTGCAAATTAGGTGGTGGATGGAAAACATTCAACTGAAAAATGAAAAGGGACAAAACATAGGCAGCATTTATCAAATATTCTTGCCAAATGTGAAGAGAGTGAAACTGGTGGTAAATATTTGAAATTGAAATCTGATAAACTATAGAAGCTTTCTAAACAGAGAGTGAGCATAAGAAAAATATTGGCAAGTTATTGAACAAATTATATACCCAACTCAGTTTCTGCCAAGGCAATAGTGTTCAGATGATAATGCAAGAAACACTATGATATATTGTAGGATTTCCCTCTACTGTAGAAAATGTATCCAAATGAACATTATAAGTTTATTTTTTAAATCCAATAAAAGACATAATCACAGAACTATCATACATATTGTTGGAAGAGTCCTGAAATGAAAAAAAAAAATCTTAAATCTAGATATAAAAAATAATTTGAGATGTCAGAGATAGAATGTTGCACATATGTTTGGAAAATGGAATGGACAGGAAATACTGAAAATAGTTAAATCTGTTTTACATTTCTTGTTCTGTTGTATAAATTAGGTGGTAAGCAAAGAAGAAAAAAAATCTTCATGGACTCATACGTTTTTAGAATTTTCAGTATGAACATATGTTGAAGTATACTAAAAATATATCTACCTTCATAAATTTGCAATCATGGTTAAAACATCAATGGGGAAGTCAAATTGGTACCTTCATACCACACACAGAACACTCATGACAGGATATAATACTAATGCTCTTTTAGAAATTGTTGCTATGTTAATAAAGATCTAAATGTTATAATGAAAAACAAAGGTGTATATTAAAAATATACTTGTAAAAATTTTATTTGGTCTATAGATTTATAATATTTTAACCAATATAATATTTAGGCAAAATAATGCGTGAACAAAAGTCAATGTATAAGCATCCCTGAAATCATTAAAGAGATTACCAAATTATTTGAAAACAAATTATCAATGCGTATGAAAATATTGTTGATACCAAATAAATTAGACTATTGTTGTTGACATCAATTTCTGTCATTCAAAACATACTAGAAAAAGAATATAGAATTTGAGTATGTACCTCAGAATCAGCACATCTATGATTCAAGCATCATCATAAAATCAAATTTTTTAATGTCAAATGCAATTTCTTTATAAAAGGTTTACTATTTTGAAAAATGTTTATATATTTAAAGTAGCATATATATTTACTAATGAAACTGACTGATGGACATAGTAAGAAATGTGCTATTGATAAGACCTTTATTTTAAAGAACCAAAAAATGTTTAAATTTGAAAAAACTCTATACAACTTTCATTATAATTTTACAGTATATTAGGACACAAAATTGCTGGGCACCTTTTAAAATACCTTTGTATCTCTCATTCTGTATTAATTTTGCTAGTGAGAAGTGTTCCTCGTAAAATATATTAAAATTACTTAAGGTTCACTCTGTCACATTACTCAAAAACATTTTTTTAAATAACAAAAAATTTGGGAGCAAATACACATTGACATTATAATAAACACTTTTATTTCTATAAAAACATGAAAAGTAATTCTTTTACAAGTTATATCATAAAATTTTTAACTATTATAATTAAACATTTAAATTTATTATTTTTGAATTTTGATGTACGTAATCTGTACAGAAATATTTTATGTGTTTTTAATTAGTTATTGTTAAAAATTATAATAAATTAACTTGCATTCTTTAACTTGAGGAAAGTGTACATTTTTTCCAGTTTGCCCAAAAGCAGTCTGCTCCAAATATTCCCTTTTACATTTCAAAAGGCTTTTCTGGGAGAATTTAAATAATAGAATTTTATTTTAAGTTATAGTCGAGTTAAAAAAATATGATTAAAAATGTTTTGACCAGACCAAAAGATGAAAAAGAAAGTTCTATGTGTTGTAAATGGGGCCAGAGGAGGTATGACAAGGATGAGAGTTTTGCCTGAGACTACCAGGAAAATGAGGAGGGAAAGGGGAGTTTCTTTGAACAAGTAGGAGAAACAGTGTGGATAGGATATATATATATATTTTTAATTTGACTGTATATTTCACAAACAACAATAATGAAAACAACCAGAGTCTCCCCCGCAAAAAAAAAACAACCTAAAAACATCACTTTAAAATTAAGATAGACTAACTAGTTTTAGTGTCAAGTTGAGGATCCCGTCATACTGTCTCCCTTATTGAGTGAGATTGGGAAATCTGAATTAGAGATTGGATATGCCAAAAACACGAATTACATATTTTTAGCTATCTAAATTGTAGAATGTAACTTTAAACTCATGATGAATTAACTTTTATTTACTAACACTTATAATATTTAAAGATTTATTTTTATTGATTTTGACAGAGGTAGAGAGATACAGAGACAGAGTCAGAGTGAAGGGGAGGGCCCAGAACAGTCGTCATAGTTGTATGTCATTGGTTTTTCCACATAGTTTCTTTCCGCAGGTGGACGCGGGGCTGCACAGGGCAGGAACTGGGCCAGGGTCTCACCCTGGTGAGAGCTGAACTGGGGGCACTCCCCAGTTCAGCATATTGGTCCGCACAGGCCGGGGCCAGGATTCGATCCTTGGTCCCCGGGGCTGCAAAGTAAGTGCTTAACCCACTGAGCAATCCCGCTTCCCCTATAATATTTAAAGAAGCTTTATATCTTTCATATCTATCTAATTAATGTTCATAGAAAACTTATGAAGTAGATTCAAAGAGATTAAGCAGATGCCCAAACCATAGAGAATTATTTGCCCCTACAAACATGTGTGCTCTTTGCACTTTGTACCATCTCTTGACAACAAAAATTTTGTTTATTTATTTGTTTGTTTACTTTTATAATAATTTGACAGAGAGAAAGAGACAGAGAGAGACAGAGAGAAAGGGGAGGGGCCAGAGTAATCTCCATAGTTACATATCATTGATATTTTACATAGTTTCATTCCATAGGCAGGCATTGGGCTGCACAGGGCAGGAACCAGGTTGGGGGCCTTTCATGTGGGAAGCTTGCCCCTGTGAAAACTGTACTGGGGGCACAGCCTAAGTCAGCATATAGGTCCATGTGGCCTGGGGCCAGGATTTGATCCTTGGATCCTAGTGCTACAAGACAAGTGCTCAACCTGTTGAGTTATCCTGGCATCCAACACAAATTTATTTTATAATTATTTCTGGAGAAAGAAAAACAGATAGAAGGAATGAGAGGGGAGAAGAGAGGGAGGTCCAAGTATAAAGAGGAAGGGAGGGATGAACAAGAGATGAATGGAAGGAAGGAAGGAATGAAGGAAGAAAAGAAGGAAGGAAGGAATGAAAGACTGCCTGCCAAAGGAAAGCAGTCTACTACTTGGTAGTAAAAGTATAAACATTAATGAGAAAGATGTGAAAAGAAAAAAACTTTTCAAATTACTATCCACTCATGGAATTGATATTTGGAAAGGAAGAGTAAAAAGAAAACATCTCCAAAGAGGAAGAAATTGTAAGGGAGTGATTGAATTCTAACAGTGAATTTTTACATTTCTTTTGTTCTATGATTAGATTCTATTCTATGAGAGAACTTATAGAAAGCATATTAGAGAACAGCTTTTAAGAACTATAAAGACTAAGATAAATGCCAGTAAAGGAGATTGGAAATTGTAATTCCAATTTTCACCGTGGTAATATGAGTCTAGAGAAAATAGCATTATCAGATGTATTATAACGAATTGATGGTGTCCCAACAGGGATGATGGATAGCTTGATTTCCAACTGGAGGAAGAATTTTAATGCAGAAACAATGAGTTTGTCTCTCAATTCTGACAGTGGTCTGTATTTTGTAGCAACGACTTAGGTAGAGGTAGATGGGACATGCTTGAATTTGCAGCTTATACAAAACTGAAAAGGACAATAAAATCATGCATGATAAAAATCAGAATCAAATTGAGGTCAGTATTTTGCTGTGATAAATTAAATGTGAAAATATAAACTATAAACTATTTTGTACTTTATTAAAAAAATACACAGAACTTTATGAGTATCAAATAAAAAACGTAAGGCTTAGACCAGTGGGTTTTCAGGTGACCTGAAGTTCAATATAATTTGTTATTGTCATGTGGCTATGATAAATCTACTGTGAGCCTAGTCTTCATTTAAAAAAGGCATATTATCTCAAAAGAGGAAATACTATGACTAGTTCTATACCACTATTTCAAACAGAGAGGAAAACAGATAAAGAATAGATTTGGGGGAAGTGATCAGTTCAGGATCAGAGAACATTTCAGGCCTGTAAGAAGGTAAACTTTATTTAGACTACCTTCTATATTTAAAAGCCTATGTGATGAATAGCCAACACACTTATTCAGTAGGAGCTCTAGTTCTGTGGAAATAGTGCTAATGAAGAGAAATTGCTCAACAGCTGATATTTACTTAATTTAAAGAAATCTTTCTCATAATCACAACGGTATGAAAGAGTCACTTCAGTAGTTTCCCATAACCAGAGATCTTTAAATAGAAGTTTAATGATCAGTTGAGGGAACATATTTAATATTGTTCATTGCTTTGTCACCTGTTCTCAAAATAGTGTTTGGTACTGTTACCAGAGGATTGGGTCCTCCTTGGCACTCTGTCCAGTTTTGTGTGTTGCAAGTAAAGAATTGAGTGAGACACCAAAGTACAGAGGTGAAAGAGAAGTCGATTGAAAGTAGAAGTACACTCCTAAGAAGTACATTCCTGTGAACGGGCCTGAACTAAAGAGTGGCTCAAGCACCCTGACTACTGAGACCCGGGTGATTTTTATTCCCTTTTTCTTAGAAGGGGCTATACCTGTGTAAGCACATGATCTTAATTGGCATTTGTTGAGTCACAGGGGGTTAGTATGTAATATCTTTTCAACTGCACATGTCCTTTCCCAGAAGTCAGTCTCTTATAATGATATTAATGAACTTCTGGGCATATGTATATTACAATGATGGTATAATGAGACTTGAGTAAAATAAACGCCATTATTACTCTTACTGTGCAGGCATCAATGACTAGTTTGTATTGGTGGGATTTTTTGTGTCTTATAACATCCTTGTGCTAATTAACTTTCCCTGTCATTTTTCTTATGGTTGTCTACCTTGGGGCTAGGGTACTAGAAAAATGGTGGTGATTGCTTCAGTATTGCAGGTCCCAGGGAAGGGGTCATGAGCTCCCCCTATTCTATCTGCCTACCTCACTTTCCTCTTAAGAGGAGTGATCCCTATAAATCTCTATGAGAAGTTGAGGGGCGGCAGGTCTCTTTTTCTGTATCTGCTTCCTGCTGATTGTGGCCATTGTCCCTACCAATCGGCGATTCACGGAACTCTTACCCTGTCTGGATTAAGAGGAAGGGGTTTTGAGATCTGCCCGAAAGACCATGTTAACTTCTTCAGTCTCGCTGGGCTGTAGCCATGCTGGGGTCTCATTTGTATTCAAATGGCCCCTAGATGAGGAGAAATATATTTAGTTAATAGATTTTAAAAGCATTGGTCTAAGAAACAGACTTCAAAGTCCCTAATACAATGTTCCTATGCCATGGAAGGGCCATTCAACCACATTGGCCCTGAATGGGCTAGATAGAATACTGGGCCACAGTGATGACTAGTAATCATAACTCATAAGTTTCAGGGTGATGGATCACAAATTTCAGGGTGATTGTCTAAAGCGGAAGGCAAGAGATGTTTTATGTGCTTGGCTTAAAACATTACATTGTTTAAGGCTATGGACTGTGGAAAACTGATTAAGAAAAATTATTGGGACTATGGATTAAGAAAAATGTAAAACTGGTGAGCTTGAAGAGGTCTTCTATTTGGCCTGTATCAGTGTAATAGACTACCAAAAAGTATTTATTGAATACTTTTGATTGAATAGAAAGAAGTTACTCATATAATTAACATTTGTGGAGCCTTCCTCATTGGTCAGGCATACCTAATTTTTCAAAACTCTATGAATTGTTATTATTTTCAACTTAAAAAAAAAGATTTATTTTTATTGTTTTTGACAGAGAGAGAGAGAGACAGAGACAGAGAGACAGAGAGAAGGGGGAGGCCCAGAACAGTCTCCATAGCTGCACATCATTGGTTTTCCCACATAGTTTCATTCCACAGGTGGGCGCGGGGCCACACAGGGCAGGAACTGGGCCCGGGTCTCACCCCAGTGAGACCCGAACTGGGCACACTCCCCAGCTCAGCATATGGGTCCGCATGGGCCAGGGCTGGAATTTGATCCCTGGGACTGTAATGTGAGTGCTTAACCCACTGAGCCATCCTAGCTTCCTCTATTTTCAACTTTATAGCTCAGAGAAAGGAAGCAACAAAAGGGAAAGATAATTGCTCAAGTCACTCAATAATGAGTGGAGCAGGCAGGATTTTAATTGTGGTATATCAGTCTCCTGAGCCTGTTTTCAAGTTTCAGAAAGGTGATTGACTTATATAACTCATTAAGTTATTTCACCAAGCATTTCTTATATGCTGTTATTAATTAAATAAGGAGGCTATTATATAAGATACTGTATTTTTCCATGTATAAGTAGATATTTTTGTCTAAAATTGTAAGGCCAACAATTGGGGGTCATCTTATACATGAGTGTAACCTGTGTATTGATTTCTTAATGTTGGGTTGTTTTATACATGAAGTTGTCTTATACATGGGAAAATATGGTAGTTTTAATACCTTAGCGGCCTTTCAAAGCAAAGCAAAACCTAAGTCTGTAAGTGCCTCAAGGTTAAAAAATCAAATCTAAGGACAATCAATCACAAGCAGCCAACTATGCTTTTTAAATAAGGCAAATGCTTAGGCTATAGTCAATCATATAATGTCTTTGTTTTGCTTCTCTCTTTCCTCTGTAAATCTTTTACCTAGCCCCTGTCAGTGGAGCACTCCAATCTTGTCCAGTTTTTCATTGCCAGATTGGAATCAATTTTGCTCCCATAAACTCTTAATTTTTTAAATATACTTTAGATTATCTTCTAACAATGCCAAGGAAGGGCTTGAATCTACCATCCCTTACCACACTAGAACCAATTTGTTTACTATATTAGTTAATATTAAAATGGAGGAGTTGGGATTTGGTTTTGGAGACAATTATAGGTGTATTACAAATAGTTTAGTTAATTAGCAGGAAAAAAATCCAACAATACAGGAAGTTAGTCAAGCAGACTAGTATAGTGCTTGAGTTTGAGTAGCTGGAGGCTAGGGTGAGTCTGGGGCTTTATTATGTTTTGTATACCTAAGAAAATTGTATGAAGATAGAAGTTGGGGCCAATGACAGATTGCACTATTTTGCAATATTGTTTATTCTACACAGCTGGTGACATTTTGAGGATTAATGAAGAATATAAGCTCTTTGATGCCAGGTTTAATACCTTACTAATATGTATATACTCTGTGCCTTGCTCAGGGACTTTCAGTATTGCACAAAGGATATGAACGGGACAGGGTAAATATATGGTGAATACTATTGCCCTTGAGGCAGGTAGGATGGCACTGCTATTAATCTGTAACTCTTACTAGTAACAAGTCCTGGTTTGTTATAGTAACCCTAAATTTTACTAGTAGCTTGCCTGTAAGATTTACCTCAAACTTTGTTCTAAGTAGTATTGCATGACCTACTTATATAACTATTGTTTGTTAAATTATTTATCACTCTGTGTTTCTTTTTCATAACACCACTGTGATAGATTGTAATGATCTGTTTAATTAAATCTGCATGTTCCTACTTGCTCCTGCAACCCACATCTTGACTAGACCCTGAATTCCTTAAGGGTATGGTAATCATGCTACTCATCTAGAATTATCCTCAATGCCTAGAAAAGTGTCAAAACAAAAATTTCAATCAGTGAAGTTAAGCAAGGAACACTTTATTTGAAGCTATTACAATAGAGGAGAGAGGCCAAAACTCAGTCTGAACGCAATTCTACTGAAACAAAGAGTGAGAGTTTTTAAGAGCTGGGTGGGATTATAGATAAACTTTCTGCCATCTTTAAAGCAGAAAGTTGTTTTATGGCTTGGAGCCAGATGTCTGCCTAAGGTACCTGCCCTCCCTCAGAACCTGGGACATAGGAATGCTAGCTTTCTTGATGATTATTTTCCCTATGTCCTTGAGAAAGATATCCTGGGTTGTAAAATTAGCAAAAGGTTTTTAAAATGTTTACCATACATCTCAAAGATTTAGAGAAAGAAACTATAATTAAAAGTTTTCTAAAATATATTCTCTACTTTAAAAGAGTTCAAGGGCCTAGCTTTAGGAAGAAGTTTGTCTAAACTTTAGTCAAGCGGAAGAAAGCATTAGGCCATTTTTGGGAACATTAAGGCCATTTGTGTCAGTACTCAATAAAAGTGTGTTGAATGAATGACATTTATTCCTTAGGATCATCATTTTAAATGTGTCATCTTATTTAAAAAGTAATTAAAATAAATTAAAATAATATAAATCCTCCTTTTGTCTCTGATGCTTATTGACACATCATTGTACAGAAAATGCCACACTCCAAAAATATTACATGTCAAATATACATAACAGTTTCAAAATTAAAATGATAGCAAACTTTTAAATTGAAACTGTCTTTTATAAATCACTTCTTGTAGTGAAAAATCCAATGATGTGTTAAATGACTTTAAAAAAAAAATAAAAAGATTTTTTTTGCAGATTCTGTTGTATTTTCAAAATTCTTGCTTAGTCTCAAATCAAACATATAAAGGCCATATATGACAAACCCTCAGCTAATATATTGAGTGATGAAAACCTAAAAGCTTTTTCTCCAAAATCAGAAATAAGACAGGAATGCCCCCAGTCACTACTGTTATCCAACACAGTGCTGAAAGTTCTAGCCAGAGCAATCAGGCAAGAGAAAGAAAGAAAAAGCATTGAAATTGAGAATGAAGAAGTTAAATTGGCGCTTTTGCTGATGACGTGATTCTTTATACAGAAAAACCTAGAGACTAGCCCCCCCCCAAAAAAACTGTTGAAAACAATAAATATATTAAAATTGTAGGATACAAAATCAATGTATAAAAATCCATTGCATTCCTACATACTAACAATAAAGTTTCAGAAAAAGTAATGAAAAAACAATACATTTTGCAATTGCAACAAAAAGAATAAAGTACCTAAGAATAAACTTAAAAAAGGTTGGGAAACACCTGTGCATGGAAATTTATAAAACATTATTTAAAAAATTGAAGAAAACACAGAAAATGAAAAGATATTCTGTGTTCATGGATTCAAAGAATCAAATAGTTAAAATGGCCATATTATCTAAAGCAATTTACGGATATAATACAATCCCCATCAAAATCCCAATAGTGGGAAAGCTGGGATGGCT
The DNA here is from genome assembly GCA_004027555.1 of Craseonycteris thonglongyai. Classification (NCBI taxonomy): domain Eukaryota; kingdom Metazoa; phylum Chordata; class Mammalia; order Chiroptera; family Craseonycteridae; genus Craseonycteris; species Craseonycteris thonglongyai. Next base: position 1,934 of record PVKE010025632.1, on the reverse strand, counting down.
CAGTGAGTTGAGTGTTTGCATTGCAGCCCAGGGTCTGAGGATTGAGTTCTGGCCCTGGCTTGTGTGGACCCATATGCTGACCTGGGATGTGCTTCCCACCTCAGTTTGGTTCCCGTGAGGGAGAGCTTTGCATATGGGAGGGCCCTGGTTTGGATCCTTCCCCATGCTGTTCTTCTCATGTAGGTGGCCCTCAGCTTGAAGGACCCCTGCCCAGTCACCCCCAGCACAGTCCTGTGCCCACCTGTGGAATGAAACTATGTTGAAGGCTAATGGTGTACAATTGTAGAAACTGCTCTGGGGCCTCCCTCCTTCTCTCTCTCTCTCAAAAACAATAAAACAAATCTTAAAAAAAATCCCAATGGCATTTTTTTCAAGAAATAGAATAGAAAAAGCATCATATTTATATAAAATCACAAAAGACCCCAAGTAGTACAAGCAATCCAAGGGGAAGCAGGGAAGATTGGAGGTATAATATCATACTCTCTGACTTCAATTTATAATACAAAGCAACAATAATCAAAACAGCATGGCATTGGCAGAAAAACAAATACACAGACAAATTAAATAAAATTGAAAACCTAGAAACAAATCCACATATATACGGGCAAATAATTTTCAACAAAGGATCCAAAGACATATAATAGAAAAAAAAAAAAAAAAGGCCTTTTCAATAGATGATGCTGAGAAAATTGGAAAGCCACTTGCAAAAGAATGAAAATAGACTGCAATCTGCCACCATATACCAATATTAACTCAAAATGGATCAAAGACTTAAACATAAGACCTGAAACAATAAATTGCATAGAAAAAAGCACAGGTACTAACTTAGGGACCTTTGGTTCAGGGAGGAATTTATGAATTTAACCGCAGAGGCAGGGAAAGTAAAAGCAAAAATAAATGAATGGGACTATATCAAACTAAAAAGCTTCTGCACCGCAAAAGAAACCATCAACAAAACAGAGAAATAACCAACCAAATGGGAGAATATATTTTCAAACAATACTTTTGATAAGGGGCTAATGTCTGAAATATATAAAGAATTCATGGAACTCAACAACAACAAAAACAATCCAATTTAAAAAATGGGCAAAGGACCACAACAGACACTTCTCCAAGAAGACATACAAATGTCCAACAGATCAATGAAAAAGTAAAAAACTTCACTAGCTATTAGGGAAATTCAAATCAAAACCACAATTAGATATCATCTCAGACATGATAAAATGGCTATCACCAACAAGACCAGTAATCACAAATGCTGGAGAGGCTGTGGAGAAAAATGGACCCTCATAAACTGCTGATTGGAATGTAAATTGGTACAGACACTTATAGCCACTATGGAAAAGAGTCCAGAGGTTCCTTCAAAAATTAAGAATAAAATTACCATATGACCCAGCAATTCCTCTTCTGAATATTTACCCGAAAAATCAAAAAATGCATCCATAAAAACATATTCACTCTTATGTTTATTGCAGCATTATTCTTAGTGGTCAAGACTTAGAAACAACAAAATGTCTTTCGATAGATGATTGCATAGAGAAGATGTGGAATATTGCTTGGCCATACGAAAAGATGAAATACTATCATTTACAACAACATGAATGGATTTTAGAATATCATGCTAAGAAAGTACCATATGACTTCTGGATGGCAGGATGGCTCAGTGGGTTGAGTGCTCTCTTTGTAGCCTTGGGATCTGGGGATTGAGTCTGGGTACCAGCCCCAGCCCATGTGGACCGATGTATTGAACTTGGGTGTGCTTCCCATGTGCAAGGCCCCGAGTTCGGTCCCTGCCCTGTGAGGCACCACATCTACCTGTGTGGAATGAAACTGTCACAACTGATGACATACAACTAGAGATTTCTCTGGGCCCTACCCCTTCTCTCTGTCTCTGTCTCTGTCAAATAATAAAAGATAAAATTATTTTAATAATA
>PVKE010025631.1:0-22880 GCA_004027555.1 Craseonycteris thonglongyai | reverse complement strand
AGGAAAGATGAATCATTTTCAAACTTTATGTCCTACCACTGTATTATCCATCAGGAAGCTTTGTGTTGTAAAATACTGCCCTTTGAACATGTTATGAAAATAGTCACAAAGATAATCAACTCTATTCGAGCAGCTCCATTGCAACACCGACTTTTCAAGGCCCTGTTAGAAGATACTGAAGATAAAGAACACGATCTCAACCTGCATACTGAAGTACGTTGGCTCAGTAAAGGTAAAGTTCTTACAAGATTTGTGAACTTAATTGAAGAAATAAAAACATTTATACATGATAAAAATGAAAATTAGGATGAGCTAACAGACTCTTGCTGGCTGGTGGATTTGGGTTTTCTTGCTGACACCATGGAAAAATTAGATTCTTTCAATTTGGAGTTGCAGGAAAAAGACAAAAATATAGCTGAAATGATAAGCTCTGTAAACGCATTGAAAGCGAAATTCACTTTGTTGATATCACATCTGCATATCAAGTCTCTCGTGCACTTCCCATATATGAGGAAAATGCTAGGTAACAATGAATTAAACATGTCATTATTTATTGAGACCCTGCAAGTGCTTCAAAAACAGTTTCAAGAGAGATTTCTGCAGTTTACAAATATCGAGCCAATTGTCTCCTTCTGTATCAATCCTTTTACTTGCCAAATAAATGGAATAGAACTAGCCACATGTATTGCAGACCTTGTTCAGGGGAAAGCAGAAGAACTAGAGTTAGAATTTTTGAACCTTAAGGACAATATTTTGCTAAAATCCTTCATATCAGAGGACTTATGGACCATAGTTGACAAAGAAAGGTTCCCATTTTTAAAAAAAGCGGCATATAAAATCAAATCGTTTTTTGGGTCAACGTATTTATGCGAGTCTTTGTTTTCTAACATGAATTTAATAAAATCACGATATAGATCTCGACTTACCGATGAGCATCTTAATAATTGTTTGCTAACAGGGTTGTCGTCATACTCTCCTAATTATGAGGCACTGGCCAATGAAATGCAATGCCAAAGATCACACTGACATATTGTTTTTTTTTATGTTTTATGTTTTTTTAAATGATTTTATTATACGTGTTTTTTACTTACTTTGTATTACGTTTTGTATATATGTTTCTTTGTGTGTATATAATTTGTACAATAAATTTATTATTTTAAAATTATTTTTGTTCATTATTTTTTATTCTTGTTCAATAATAAATATCCTTAGAAATTGCTGGTGCCCGCCGCCCTACTGATATTTTAGAATGCGTCCTAGGGTTTAAAAAGGTTGAGAACCCCTGCTCTACACCCTCATGTATAACCTCTCCCATTATCAACATTATTCACCACAATGGTATTTTTTAAAAAAAATCAAGAATGAACCTACAATGATACATCATAATCATGCAAAGCCCATAAATAACCTTAGTGTTGACTCTTGGCATTGTACAATCTAGGGGTTTGGATCGACTGACCATATTTCCTTGAGACAAAAATGGGATATTGGGAGGACAGAAACAGGATGGGGTAATGTAATATTCTGTATTCATGAAAAAGTAAGATGATAACAAAAGTTTTATTACATGAACATATTGAGCTAATAATTATTCTTCAGTGACAGGACTCATACAAAAATTTAGGTAGCTGTAGAGAGGGACTACGGTATTTCACCATGATCATATTTTATTACTCCAATGAAATAATTTTATGCATCAAATCTTGGTCTTTCAACACTTTATCCAAAAAATTCTCGCCCTCCATGACACAATTTTGTTTTGTAACTAAAATAGCCCTCGTTGTCTCAACACTTAATCTAGATTTTTTTTAGGCTTAGAGGAAGCCTAAAAAACAACCTAAACTCACTGCAAAAGAACTTGGAAAGGGCTGCAAATGGATAACATGAATTAATTGCATATAAAACATAAAAAACACTCTCATAAATAATATATATATCAATAAAATACTTATAAATGTCACATGAGCAGTAAAAATATCTGGTGCACCACACTGAACACTAGTGCAGGACTGCAGTGGCCAGACTGCAAAAGGCCATAAACACACCAAAAAGATAAAAAGAAGGCGTGAGCCCCCCAGCGCTGTCACAAGTGGTACATGCTCATGTCCCACTGGAGAGTTCAGCTGTAATGAGCAAACAGCCTGCTGAACCGAAAGGAGTCTAAAAGTCTGAATGAAGCTGAGTGTAGGGCAGAAAGAATCTCTATGGGCGGAACAACGGTAGAAATAACAGACTCACAGTTGCTGTGTCCCACACCCCTAACCTGATGGGAGCAACCAGTCAGGTGAGCCCTTGCAGTAGCTCATGTGCATCGAGACCCTCCTGGCTCCCACGTGCTGAATGGGGCTTGGTGACCACCTCGTGGATTCCCCACCGCTGCAGACAAGCAAGGTGGGGGTGTCTGAACGTCACTAGCTCAAGAAAGCTGGTCCTGACTGGATAAAGTAAATGGCGCTTCCTCTTTCATCACACCAGTAGGTTGACTTTATGCATTGATTAGCATAGAGCTAATTAAAAATGGGAAAAAATTGACACATATTAAAATGACGGGATGGTTGTACAATGTGAAAAAACCCCCAGTACTATCTCACTTAAAACAGTATGTTTGGTCAGTCACATGAGCAAGGGCAGAAATGTTCACATCCAACTACTTAACAAAACAAGGCTTGGCTCATTTCTTTCCTTGTTTTAAATATTTATTTTTATTGTGTTGTTTTTTTTTAATTTTTTTTTTAATATATATATATTTTTAATATTTATTTATTTATTTATTTTGACAGAGAGAGAGAGAGAGAGAGAGAGAGAGAGAGATACAGAGAGAGAACTGAACCGGGGGAGCTCCCAGTTCAGCATATGGTTCTGTACGGGCCGGGGCCAGGATTCGATCCTCGGTCCCTGGCGCTGCAAAGTGAGCGCTTAACCCACTGAGCCATCCCAGCTTCCCCTATTTTTATTGTTTTTGACAGAGAGAGAGAGAGAGAGAGAGAGAGACAGAGAGAAGGGGGAGGGCCCAGAGCAGTCTCCATAGTTGTACGTCATCAGTTTTCTGTACAGTTTCACTCCACAGGTGGGCACGGGGGCCTCCTGCATAGCAGGCATACCTTCACGAGCTGGAAGCCTCCTACATGGGAAGCATATCTGGGCAGGAGCTGAACTGGGGGCCTCCCACATGGGAAGCACACCGCAGTTCAGTTGTATAGGTCCACATGGGCCAGGGCCAGGATTCAATCATGGGACCTGGGTCTGCAAAGTGAGTGCTTAGCCCATTGAGCCATCCTGGCTTCCCCTCATTCCTTTCCTACTAGGGTTTTATATGGGAAATTTTCAGGATTGTAATCTCAGACTTATATGAATAAGTCAGGCAACTCAGTCCTTCTCAGTGACTTCTGTGCCTGCCAAGGAGCTTATACATGTACCTTTTTGCCTAATACTCACTACATCTCTTTGGGGTGGTCCTGCCTCTAAGATGTGGGAAGATTTACTTAATTATGCAGAGTTTTAATTTACCAAATAAAATGAGAATAAATTATTACAAAGTTTCTTCCAAGCTCTAATATTATTTTCTAAAGTGCATCATAAATTGAGTAATAATATAATGTGCAATTGACTATTCAAGAGGAAAAAAATTTTCTGAATAGAATTTTTTCTAAACTGTATGATAATTTCTTTCCTTTCATTTATATTGCCTTTGTACACTCATCATATAAGAACAGGTATAGGACATGTAGAACTAAAGTAATAGGTTTAGAAAGTTTACTTTGGAAAGAAAGGAAAAGAATAAGAGAAAAGAACTCTTGAGAAAGCCATCAACATAAATGAATACCAGGTTTCTTTAAAATAAACAAAAATAAAGTAAAATAAAAGGGCAAAACAAAAGTTTTCTTAATTTATGGTTAATTGTTTTAAATTTATATCCAAGTTGTCTGTTGTTGTGTCACTGGGCATAAAAATCCATGTAGCAAAGGTATTCATTCCCAAATTATAGCTGGTATATCGATTCCATCTAATAATGATCAAAACATGGTTGTTGAAAACTGTTGTTGAATGGTGCCTACATCACGCAGTTGTTGAAAACTGTGGTTTCTTTGGAAAAACCAGCGGAGGATTTCAAGGGCTGTCAAGAGCACTTACTCGGCTCTCTGTAATACTGACAGTAGGACTAGGCCTTACGGAGACCCATGATCCTTAACAGGACTTCTGTATGGAGAGGGTATGTGGCTTGAGAAGGTGAGTCTAAGCTACAGAACATCAAATTCTTTTGCCTCAGGTGAGAACCTTTCTTTTTTGTCTTGAATCAGAATTGTCCTTTTGAGGCTTCTAAGAGTGAGATTCTTTTTTTTTTTTTTTTCCCCCTGAGATTTATTTTATTGTTTTTGACAGATACAGAGAGACAGAAACAAGAGGGAGGGCCCAGGGCAGTCTCCATAGTTGTATATTGTCAGTTTTCAACATGGTTTCATTCCACACAGGTGGGCAGGGGCCGCACAGGGTGGGAACTGGGCTGGGGGCCTCCTGCATGGGAGGTATGACCCAGTTCAGCATATGGGCCAGGTTTGATTCTCAGTCCCCAGGGCTGCAAAGCGAGCACTTAACCTGCTGATCCATCCTGGCTTCCCCAATTTATTTTTTTGTTTGTTTTTTGACAGAGAGAGAGAGACAGGGAGAGAAAGAGAGATGGGGGGGGGGGGGCCCAGCGCAGTCTTCATAGTTGACAGCATTAGTTTTCCATATAGTTTCACTCCACAGGTGGGTGTGGGGCTGCGCAGGGCAGGAACTGGGCCAGGAGCCTCCCTCATAGGCCCTGGCAAGAACTGAACTGGGGGCACTCCCCAGTTTAGCATATGGGTCCACATGGGCTGGAGCCAGGATTCGATCCTTGATCTCCGGGGCTGCAAATTGAGCGCTCAACCCACTGAGCCATCCCAGCTTCCCCTCCTCATTTTTTTTTTTATGTTACCAGCAACATCTGTATAACAGACCAGGTTAGAAGGTAGCTCAATTCTGCTCTCTTCCTTTTTCCTTGTCCATGTAAGAGATGTAATAGAAGGAAAGTACACATGATGAATGGGTAGGAAAACATTGCCCTGGGCCTAACGGTGTAGGTACAAGAACAGTTATTTGGAGGCAAAGGGAAGAAGGATCTTTGTGTAAACTACCACCTACTTCTTCCTTTCCACTCAGCCCCACCATCTTTAAAGATTTTATTTTTATTGTTTTTGAGAGAGAGAGAGAGAGAGAGAGAGAGAGATACAGAGACAGACAGAGAGAAGGGGGAGGGCTCAGAACAGTCTCCACAGTTGCACATCATTGACTCTTTCACATAGTTTCATTCCACAGGTGGGCGTGGGGCTGCACAGGACAGAAACTGGGCCGGGGTCTCACCCCTGTGAGAAACGAACTGGGGGCACACCCCAGTTCAGCATATGGGTCCGCACGGCCGAGGCCAGGATTCGATCCTCTGTCCCCGGGGCTGCAAAGTGAGCACTCAACCCACTGAGCCATCCCGGCTTCCCCAGCCCCACCATCTTGAACCCATAGTTCATAGGAGGCCAGATTTAGGCAAATTCCAAGTAGTAATGGCTTTCCATGAAGCAAAAATGTGAGAGGAGAAAAGAGGGAAATGGAAAATCCCAATTAACAGCAGTTAGGAAGACCAGGAAGTTTGCAGGGCTACACAACAGACTGATTCAAATTTACACAAGGCCTGTGTGACAGGGAACTGCTTAAAAGTACTTTCTGGTAAAGGAGCTAAATAGCAAAGATAAGTCATGTTTTCGGAAAATCAACTGTATCCAAACCCTAGGTTTTTTTTTAAGAGTACAAATCATGAATACAAAAGGAATACAAAATGAATAAAAACAGCCAAAGGAAAAATATTTTTAGACATATTTGGGGAGTAGCAATTTAAAGGGCATTGTAATGTTAGCCAAACAATTGTATCTAATCTTTTATACTTACTGTCCAGTTCCAGAAGGCCTCCAGGTAAAAATACAAAATCATGCCACTCATCACTTGCCCTGTTCACTCAGGTCCACGCCACCATCTCTTCTTCTAACCCAGCTCATTGCTTCTACCTTTGTCTTGCTACAAAATACTCCCCACACAGTGGCTAGAATGTTCCGTTTCACATATTAGATCACATCACAACTCAAAACCTTTCCATGGCTCCTCACCTCACTCAGAATAAAAGTGAAAGTCCTTAGAAGAGCTTAATAGGGGCTGACTGATCTCCACACTGCCTTCCCCTTTAGTCGGCTGACCTCTTCTTCATCTCATTCCCTTCCTCCCTTCAAATACTACATCTGTCCTTGAGACTGTCCTTAAATTCCATATTTTAGACAGCAACACTCCTTCCCAACTTCATCATTCCTATCTCCCTTCACTGCTTCATTATGCTTCATGCATGTATTACCAACTGTGGTGCTATATATTTTACTTATCTATTTTTGTCTTCTTTTCCCACTAGAATAAGCTCTATGATGGCAGGGCCTTTTGATTACTGTTGTATCCCCAGGAGCTAGAACATGGCCTGGCATTCAACATGTATTTGTTGAATAATATATTTTTCTTAGTTCATAACAAAAACTAGGGCCTATTTAGCTATACATCACATTTCACAAATTTAGGACATAGACTAGTTTTCAGGTACATTATATCCTAGGGATTCCTCTAAAGTAATATATTTGCCTAGAAAAGTGAAAATTCTTTTCGCAAAACCTGTGATTTTCATGTATCTTTTCAACCATAGCTTTAATATATAGTTTTAATATACATATTTAAGTTGTATGAAAACTTCCACTATAAAAAGATATATGGGATGACGGATCCAGCTGTATTTTTCTCGAACAGCCTGAATGGGGTGGGGGTGGGGGGTGGGGGGGTGAGGATGGAAAGACAACTCACACACACCAAATGTAGGGAGGTCTGCCAAATATAACTGTAGCAGCCCGGAGTTTATTGAGCATCAGGCTTATATAGGGTTCTAACAAGGAAGCTTAACTTTGAAACAATGTAATCTAAAGAAAATAATACATGTCAGTTTCTTAGGGAGTTACAGGGAAGTATAGCTACAAACTAATCTTTACAAGTTAACCTTTACCAGACTTCCTGGCACTAAGCAATAGCTGACCAAGATGTTTTCTTACCTCGCTAGATTGAACTGCCTGAGGAAAAACATTTGCCTGCAAAACCTCTCAACTGGCTTGCAAGGAAACGGAGAGAGAAGGAACAATACCTTGTATTTTTCCACTGTGCTCAGTCAGATCCAGGTCAAACGGTTGTGGGTGCCTTGCACCCCCAACCTCCCCAGTTCCAGACCTGACAGTCTCCCACAATGGGAAAGCTGGGATGGCTCAGCCATAAAGTGCTCGCTTTGAAGCCCCAAGGACCGAGGATTGAATCCCGCCTCGGCCCATGCGGACCCACATGCTGAACTGGGCTGTGCCCCCAGTTCAGTTCTTGCCGGGACCTATGTGAGAGGCTCCCCGCCCAGTTCCTGCCCTGCGCAGCCCTGTGCCCACCTGTGGAGTGAAACTATATGGAAAACTAATGTCAACTATGGAGACTGCTCTGGGCCCTCCCCCTTCTCTCTGTCTCTCTGTTTCTCTCTGTCAAAAATCAATACAATAAATCTTAAAAAAAAAAAGATATTATTTTTAGCATAAGAATTTCCCTATAAACAACCATCATTATTTTTGCCAGCCTTTTATAAAAACCTACACACATAGATTTAGCGGGTTAGTTTGAGGAATTCTTTGAAAACAACTTTAACCACCTCTGAACCTAAGAAATATTCCTCAAAGTCTAAGTGTAGAGGCCTGAAAACCTTTCATTTTTTATGGTCTTTCTGTTGAACTGTTCAGAATTGGAGAACTTTATATGTGGCAGCAACTTTAGTATGTTTCCTTTCATTTTAGAGGACCCAAAATTATTTCTTTGACGTAATATAGTATAATTAGTGGCAAAATGCGAAATGCAGCCACCTTAAATTAGAGTTAATACAGCTAAGTCTAATTACCTATGAAAAGGTAGAACAGATAAACACTTAGGACTTTAAAAAGGTTAAAACCTTTCATAATGCTGTAAAGAAGCTCATCAAATGCAATTTTTTTCTTTTCTAAACCGACAAAAGCTAAAATAATCTACATTGCATAAATTCTTTCAGGTCAATTCTATTCTTTTTAGTTCATGTTCACTATCAAGCATGTTTTCATTCACATAACACTTTTTAAAAGAAATTTATTTTATTGTTTGAGAGAAGGTGAAAGAGAGAGAGAGAGAGAGAGAGAGAGAAAAGGGGAAAGGGCCCAAAGCAGTCCCCATAGTTGCACATCATTTATTTATTTATTTTTTATTGTTAAATTGGAGTGACACTGATTGGTAACAATGACATAGGTTCCAGGTGTACAATTCTACATTACGTTGTTTATGCATCGCATTAAGTGCTCACCATATTTTTTTTTTTTTTTAAAGATTTATTTTATTGTTTTGACAGAAAGAGACAGAGAGAGACAGGGAGAAAAGGGAGGAGGGTCCAGAGCAGTCTCCATAGTTGTATGTCATCAGTTTTTTGACATAGTTTCATTCCACACAAGTGGATGTGGGGCTGCTTGGGGTGGAACTGAACTGGGGACCTTGTGCATGGGAGGTGAGGACCTTTGCCGCTATTCTGGCAGTTACTGGTTGAGCTATAGCTCATCATGTGGGTTTGCATGGGCCAGGGCTGGGATTCGATCCCTGGGCCTCTCAGCCACAAGGCAAGCACTCAACATGTTGAGGTATCCCGGTATCTCCCACATAACACCTTTTGATAACATTTCCTCCTCTCACAGATGCTAATGAATGACCACAGCCAAATTAAACACACAAAAACAAACCCTTTAGAGAAATGTTCTCCAATAGACCTTTCTGCCTTGGTAAAAATGCTCCAGGCTATGCTGTACAATATGGTAGTCGCGAGCCACATATGGCTATGGAGCACTTGAAATGTGGCTAGAGTGGCTAAATCTTTATTTTACTTGAAATTTAAATAGCTATATGTGGTTAGTGACTGTCATATTGGATAGCACAGATTTAGAGACCACAAATAAGTCACAAGCTTACATCAGAATTTTATGTAACCAGAATTTTAAAAGGAAAGTCAACCTCATACAAAAATCTCTCACCTGTGTCAGTCTTCATCTCTTAAAAAAAGGACTGCCAGAAATCTAGCATTTCACCCAACAAAAAGCTTAGGTAAAATATTTATGTAGTCCGGAAAAGCATAAACCAGATGATGACAAGTACCCATGCCTATTGATTAAGAATAGTATTTTTAATGGTTGAGTCTATTAGCCAATCACTTATCTTATTGTCAATGAACTCCCTTTTTTCCTAAGGAATCTGAAATGTAGTATTTCAGTAGATATTACTCGACCTGACAACCAAATGAAATCATAAAAATGAATATCTAAATTTGTTGTTTTTAACTTCTAAATATAATTTCTTGTTGGACAATTGCAGAATAATTTCAGCCTACTGACCATAAAATGCAGTTTAATGAGTATGTACTATGTTTCTGTTCTTACTGTTCATCAAGAAGGCAGGAACCCTCCTTCCCTATAGGAAGGGAGCTCTGAAACCTCAAGTGCTGTTGACATTACTTGATAAATAAGCCTGGAGAAGTGATTAATTTGCTCTGTATGATTTGGTCATAAAGATGTTGATTTAAAACTTTACTTAGAAATCTGCTCCAGCATAGAACTGACATACTTTCTCACTTGTCATCACCTTACACCACAAATTTTACCAGTGAAGTTACTAAATTAAAAACATAATGTATTACTCAATACACCACGTTCACCTCTCCTATAATGTGTTTACTTAATAAAGCTTATGCTAAGTATACTTATTGTTGTGGACTCAGTCAACAGAGCCAAATACATCTTGATCTATTTTGGTTGAAATTCTTCAGACATGAAAATAGTGAAGTTAAATTTATGTTAATTATCTCGTGGTCTTGGAAAGTCACTTACTCTCTGGGGGAATTTCAGCTTTAATGCTCTGTATCAGAAGCTGAGACTAGATGACGGGTGCTAGTCAAAACTGGCTTTTACACTGTTTAAAAATTATGAACCGGTTCGCAGCACTGTTCACAGTGGCCAAGTCATGGAAACAACCTAAGTGTATAGGTAACTGGATAAAGAAGTTGTGGTACATTTACACAATGGAATACTACTCAGCAATAAGAAAAGATGAAATACAGCCATTTGTGACAACATGGATGGACCTTGAAACTATCTTATTAAGTGAAATAAGTCAGACTGAAAGAATCAGGAAACATATCACTCACTTATTGGTGGAATATAAAACTGAAAATAACAAAGACACAAAAACTTGTGGACACACTCAATAGTTTGGTGGTTACCTGAGGGAAAGGGGAGAGGGGGGAGTTGGGAGTGGGCACCAGATATGTGGTGATGGAAGGGGAGCTGATTCTGGGTGGTGAGCACATATGGCAATACATAGGTGATGTGATGTAGATTTGTACACCTGGAAATTATCTAATTGTTACCAATGTCACCCCAGTAAATTTAACAATAAAAAAAAATTATGAACCTGTTGCTAAGATTTAACAGATGAGTTCATATAAAAATCTGGTTTCTAGATTCGCTTGAAAAAAGTAGAAAACTGTAATATATAGCCTTCCATTCTTCTATGGCAACAAGAATATTAAGCTGAATAGTGCTTGCATTGAATAAACATGCATTCTTCATTTCTCTACGTTGATTTAGCTTCCATAGGGCTTTAAGTTCATGTTTGGACTAAATATTTTGAAGATTTCCTGTTAGATCTAGAATTCTTGCAATATTAGCACCTCTATTAAGCACCCATATTATAGTTTTGAATAGCCACAGTAAATTTGAGTAATTTTCCAGTTAAATTTAGGTGAGATTCAATTACCTGAAACATTTAGGCAAATGTTGGGGCCCCTGCCTTACATGATAAAAACTCTACTCGATATGAACAGAATATGGAACAAAACATTCCATTTAATTTTTATCATTTACCGTATTCAGAATTTCTCTTTGCAACTGTGGATTTTAAGAGGGTAGAAATGTGTGTGATATTTAATCAGGAGTGATGTGCAAGAAATTGAATTATGGGTTGGTAGTCACAACTCCACCGACAGCGTGACTTCACCACACTAGTGTCAAAACAGGATCAGCCAGTGTGGAAGCAGAAGAGTGCAGGAGTACAAGAATCTGCAATTTTCTCAAAACATCTGGGGTGCTTAGCAAAACTTTATTCAGATGTTAGGATATTTTAACATGCATTTAAAAAAATGGAATGGAAAGATCTAGAGAAAGAGGTAAATTTCCATTATGCTTTTTAAGGGGACAGAAATTAGGTTAGAATCTGGCACTGAGTTGAAGTTTTATTGGTTTTGTTTTGGGAAAGGTGAAATTTTTTGGTTTTTCTTTTTAAAAAAATTTATTATTTTGTCCCTAATCTATATTTTTAATATTTGGAATGGTAATTGCTGAAAAATTGAAAAAGGGTACAGACTGCCTTAGGGAAGGCAAAGGGATTTATTTATTTTTTAATGTTTTAGGTTATATGTAAGCTCTGGAAGCTAAAAATGATTCTGGAGTTCCCTAAGGAAGTTCAGACTTATTAAATAATTTTTATAGAGTAATACTACTTTGTATCTGAGGCATACGTTACTCTAAGATTATTTGAAATTCTAAAGATGAAATTTGAGTTATGATATTGTTTTGACTTTAATAAGCCATTCACAGAATTTCAACTGTGTAACTCCCATAAAGATTGTCTAATACCTTAGAAATGGAGAATTATTAAACAAGTTTACCTACTCTCTGCTACTGATGGCTCCCGAAACTCCTTAGATGGGCGTGTCCAACAGAACTCTTGGGTTTGAAAAAAACAAGGCCGCATTTTGGTCTTGAAAAGCACTGGTTGTCAATTTGGGCCATTTATTTTTTGATCCTTTGGCACAATCATAGTTCTCCTGCTGCCAGAGTTTACATTAGAGAAATTTTCTAGAATTTAAGATTTTGTTTGACGATTGAGCTCTCTTGGTTACTTTGTGTAGGAAGAAGTGTTTGTTCCTTTTTGAATTGCTTCAATGAAGACTTAGGCGGAATTTGGTGAGAGGGATTATGCTGGCAATGAACTCGTAGAGACGGGGTATCCTCTCACCTACGTCAGCTAAAACCATCTCTCACAAACAAATGCAGCCCCTGTACTTTATTCAACAGACCTACAAATAGGGTCCTCAACTGAGAGGGCAAGGTGCTACTTTTAGCTCAGGAGAACAGCACTTGTTCAGCCAAGATCCACAGGAGTCTGAGTTGGCATTTGGGTAAGTAAGTAGGAACTTGGAGTTTGGGCCAGCTTTGCCTAGCAAATGCCCAGGTAACTCAGGTAAAAGTGAGTCCCCTCCTCGAACCCTGCACTGGGCAGAGACCCCATAGATGTTTTCTTGCATGGGGGATATTACTGTGCCCAGACCAAAGCTGACCCAAGATGCCTTTCTGTCCACAGACGAAAAGTCTAGAAGCGGTTGGCAGTTGGCAGCTGGCAGTTGGCAGGACAAAGGCGCGCGCTAAACACCGTTTTCTTTCTGGACTCAAGGCAGTGGCCGTTATCCTGGACTGGAGGGTATGAGGGGTATGGCTGGTACGAAGGGAGACGACGACACTCGTGGAAGCAGGGTCCTGCGGGGCTGGCAGAGGAGAGCGCTGCAGGGCCTTGTGACCCCGGCTGCGCAGCGGGGCCTCCTGGAGACGCCTGGATGCCCCGAGGCCTGGGTCACAGGCCTCGTCTGGACTGTGCAGCCCGCACCGCAGCGCGGAACTGGAGGCCGGATCTCATTCTCTCGGCCCCTCACCTTCCAAGAGTGTGACTGTATGTTGAGATTTCTTTTTCTTTTTGTATAACCGATGAATGTTGCTTTTCCCCCTTCTGCCTGTCTTTGAAGTTAAATGCTTCTTTAAAAACCCTAGAAGAAGAAAGAAACCAAATGTACACTCAATTATCTGAAGTAGGTAAAGGAAGAGCTGACTGGTAGGTAGTGCACGTACTTTTAAAAATTTCCTAAAGAAATATTATCTCCTTATAGAGAATAGTACCATGAACTGGTCAATTATGGGAACGGCGATTTGATTTTTTCTTTTTACTTCTTATTTGTGAAAAATTAGTCCCCGGTATTTTTTATTGTTGATAAAGCCTTTCAGTGCCCTCCATATTTATATGAAATTAAAATAATGAAATTATTAATAAAAACTGTAAAACCATACTTATTGAATTTTAGTGTTATATGTGTGGTATGGCTTGAGATATTAAAGAGTAGCAAATCAAACGTTTCACAATGTTAATTGCAGAAGTGACTTTCAGGAGTGATATTACTATATTGTACAGATCTTTTTACAGTATACCGGTAGTTTTCTTTTTTAATATACATGCATAGTATATTAGCATATGCAGGAGTGGTATTAGATGCATGGAGCTGAAGTTCTTTTATAGATAACATTTTAAAAATCATTTTTAATTACAATTGACATACAGCATTATATTAGTTTCAGGTGTACAACATAGTGATTAGACATGTGTATGACTTACAAAGTGATTGCTCTAATCACTCTTGAATGCATCAGACATGATACATAGTTATTACAGTATAATTGACTATATTCCTTATATTATACTTTATATCCCCATGACTATTCAGTAACTACCAGTTTGTACCTGTTAATCCCTTCCTCCCTTCAGCCATTTCCCCAACTACCTCTCATCCGGCAACCATCAAAATGTTGTCTGTATCTATCAGTTTGTTTCTGTTTTTGTTTGTTTCATTGAGTTTGTTTTTTAGATTCCATATATAAGTGAAATCATATGGTATTTGTCTTTCTCTGACTTATTTCACCCAGCTTAATATTTTCTAGGTCTATGTATATTGTTGTAGATGGTAAGATTTCATTTTTTTTATGGCTGAGTAATGTTCAAAAAGATGATTTATTTTACTGATATAGGTGATATAAGTAACATTCCATTTTGAAATAAAAAAAGAATTTCACCATGATCATTTACATTAAGAAATGGAAGGACATACTTAAACATCAACAATTATCATCTCTGAATATGAGTTTACGAATTTGTATTGGGATGCATTCAAAGCTGGCAGCATAGACTTTCTTTCCTGAGATAGGCAGCAGTTCAAAAATCAGTTCAGTCTTTAGCTTTAGCTAAGAACTGCTTAAGTTTGCCTAACACATATGTATATGTCGTTGATAGGCTTGGGCTCAGAATTTTGAGCTCTACTTCTCTGACTCTTTTGGCTTTCTCATTTAGTTTTCAATCCAGAAAGTTCTGTGAGTTTTGACTGTTCTGTGTTGCATATTGACTGTAGTTTTCCTTCAGGCTAAAGTATAAAAATGGAAGACTCTCTCCATGATGGTCTCTTCTTCCAAGTTCCCATTTCTTTTCTAAATCTACCTACTTTTGTTCAATTTTCAGGGCCTTCAGGTAGTTATTTTTGTATATTGACCAGAATACCATATGTGAGAGGGTTAGTCAGTTATGGATGACAGACTGAATTTTGAACCTAACTAAATACTCAAAATTGTGAGCTTCTAAGTTGATACCTTCATAGAAGAGAGAGGGATTCATTCTACAGAGAGTGTCTACAAATAATGTACCTGATCCATTTGGTTTGACACAGGAGTCACCTATGGCAATTGCAATCTCTATGAATTAGCTAATTCTACTGACAAAGGAAAGGAATTTTAGATACTATTAAGAACTTGATGTTTGAGTGGATACAAATGTTTCATGAGGTTTTAATTTCCATTGGAGTAATGCTAAAAATGCATTTAGCTATTAGCCCTATTATCACTAAGATTAAATTATAACAACATTGTTTGTTCCTGGTACAACTCTGCCCATTTAGATAGTCACGAAACTGGTTTCTGGGTTGGTTCTTTTCTTTTGTATTACACTGAACTAATTGGTGAATTTAAGCACTGAACATGGAATGATGAGACTTGGGTTTTTAATGTTATCATTACTGTTCATTCTTGTGTAACTTTGAGCATTTCATTTTTTTTTCCCATAAGGCATGGATTTTTTTTTTTCCAGTTTGCTTTAGGGTTCTATGATTTGCTAGATACATGTGCATGTGCAGATGCAAAAACTCTTTTGTCCTAGGAAGTAACTATAATTTAGTATTTATGTGGCAAGGTAAATCTGTAGAACTTAATGAAAATATTTTTTTAAGGTTGTGTGCAAACATCTGGAATAGTTGGAATTCAGAAAAACACACGTGTCAGAAATGTTGAAATTAGTCAGTTTATCTTTCCAATGTCTTATTTATTCCAATTGCTAGCTAGAGTATATTAACTGCTTTCCTAATTTCTACATTTGCAGGCTTATCACCAATACTGACAAAGGATTTTTCTTAGCTAGCTTCAGGATTAGATATATTCCACCCTGCCAGCTACTTTGGAAAGGAGCTTCTTAAATTTAGTATGATCTATGTATGTATATCTGTGGTTCTGCTCTCACAGACTTATACAGAAGGGGAGAGATCATAGCTTTGAAATGACTTAACTGGGACCTCTAATGTGAGCACTGAATATATTGCTAGTACACAATGGGAAAGATTTCCTTCAGATTTAAGTTCAGTTTTCAATTTCTTATGGAAGCCTCACCTTACCTGATTGACTAGCTCAAGTCTCTCCCTGCCAAGCTTGTCCATCCATGGTCTGTGGGCTGCATATGGCCCAGGACAGCTTTGAATGCGACTCAACACAAATTCATAAACTTTCTTAAGATATTATGAGATATTTTTGTGACTTTATTTATTTTTTAGCTCATCAGCTATTGTCAGTGTTAGGGTATTTGACGTATGGCCCAAGTTGGCCCAAGACAGTTCTTCCATGTGACCCAGGGAAGCCAGAGGTTGAACACTCCTACCTATGCTTTCAAAGCACCCTATAATATTCCTTTTTATACTATCTAGCATTATCAGGACTCATGAAGAAGCCTGCTTCCCACTAATAATTGTGTCTTTAAGATTTTTCTTAAGTTTTGAAATATTTTAGTTTAAAACATTTATGTTAAAAATAATATGACAACGAAAACAACTAAGTTCCTAAAGAACATGACTGTATTTATTTGAGAGTACCTGTAATTTAGTCCTATTAAAGATACTTCACAAAATTTATACAATATATCCCGTAACACGTACTTGGCAAAAATTTTAAAGATATTCATGACTTAAGATGAATAAGCCGAAAGAATTTGAAATGGTTCCATAATTTCAAATATATGTTTTCACACTGTTAATTTGAAGAGGAAAAAGGCCTTTCTTATATAACCAGAAAAGGTATGCTGTTGTCTTTTTTTCTCATATAGTCTATTGTAGGCAATTTTATTGGTTAAAGTTTTTGTAAGCATAGATGTAGTTTCTCAAGTAATCAACATATCATTATTTTTAGCCACAGACACAATCTTATTATAGACAAAATATAGGTTTTAATGATCTTTTCATCCAAAACTCTGTGCAGTATATAAATCATTAGAAATTTGGCTACAACATTGGGGGTAAAGCTCCATTTGCTTTGGTATAATTTCTACACAAAATTGTTTTGAATAGGCCACAGTGCAGTGTATCCTTTCATTTAACATTGTTTGTGTTTATAACTTAAATTGCAGATTTTAGAGCAAGAATGGTTGAGGTGAGAAATATTTGGACTGGAAATTTAGAGATTTGGTTTCCAGTCTTCACTTTACATTTTGTGTGATTTTTCAACCTTGTTTAATCTCCTTTTATGTGAGAGAGTTGAATTACATGATTTGTCTAGCTGAGTAATATAAAATTTAGCCAGGTATTAAGTGTCAATACTGAGAATTTAAAGATAATTTTCAATCTAGTTGTAAGACCAAAGACTTAATCATTAAGTAAAGCATGTGAATCATTCTCCAAATACAATTAATGAAGACATATATTTCAGTTTTTAAAAGCTTTCTTTATTGGGAGACTTCATGTTCTAGATCAAACTATAATTTACTCAAATTGGTAAATGTTGACACTAGTAAAGTGTGATGAGTAATGTAATACCTAGAGCATCTACTAAAATAATCTGTTTAAAGAAATACATTCAAAAACACTGTAGCTCAGCTAAATCAAGATGGAATTAAAAAAAATGTTCTGGGGAAGCCGGGATGGCTCAGTGGGTTAAGTGCTCATTTTGCAGCACCGGGGACCGGGGATTGAATCCAGGCCCCGGCCCTGGCCCGTGCAGAACCATATGCTGAACTGGGAGCTCCCCCAGTTCAGTTCTTTCTCTGTCTCTGTCTCTGTATCTCTCTCTCTCTCTCTCTCTGTCAAAAAAACAAAAACCAAACCAAAACAAAAAACCCCAAAAATGTTCAAGTAACTCTTAAGAAGGCGAAAGAAAAAAAAAAAACAGCAAAATAAACAAAAACAAAAGAAAACAACAAATGACAGACCAAAGCTCCAACATTCAATAATTATATTGAATATAAATTGTCTAACATCAGCAATTATAAAGACAAACTGGCAGAAAGGATGAAAAAACCTACATACAAGCCATAGCTCAGCTATTTGCCTTGCATGCAAAACTCATTTAAATATAACAGCATAGTTAGGTAGGTGGAAAGTAAAAGGATGGAAAGAGATATACTATGCACACATTAATCAACAGCAAGCAAGAGTGGCTATTACCCAATAAAGCTGATTTCAGTGCAAAAAAAATTATCATTACATAATGATAAAAATGATCAAGAAGACATAGAAGCCCCTAAATGTGTAAATGCAAATAGAAGAGCTACAGAGCATGTGCAGCAAAAAGTGATAGACCCAAAAGGAGAAACAGGCAGCTGTGTAATTATAGTTGGAGACTTCAGGACCTCTGTCAACATTGATAAAACATCTAGACAGACAACTCAGAGAGGGTACAGAACTAAATATACCATCAACCAATGGGACTTAATCGCTATAGAACACAGCAAACAGCAGCAGAATACACATGCTTTTCAAACCCCAATGGAGTTTCCCATGATAGATCAAATGCTCGTCCTGAAACAAACATCAACAAATTCAAAAGAGTTGAAATCTTATAGTGTATTCTCTGATTATAGTGGAATCAAACTAGAAATAATGAACTATTGATACATGCAACAGTTTGGTTAGATGTCAGAGGCATTATGTGGAGTGGGGGAAAAAAAAACTCACAAGATCAGATATTGTATGATTCCATGTATATAACATTCTCAAAATGACAAAATAATAGAAATGGAACATGAGTGGTTGCCATGGGTTAGGTTTAGTAAGGGCTGGAGAGTGGATTTGAATAAAAAGGGTAGCATGAGGGAGATCTTAGGTAAGAGTGACTGAAGGTGTCTAATTGTGTCCCTTGTTTCCTTGATGTGGCAGGATCATTAATGTGAGGTGGAAGAGAAGGGGATTGTCAGAAATTTGATGAGAGAGAAAAGGATACAACATTTAGGACAGTGAAGGATCTCAAACCTCCAACTGTATGAGTAGGGTAGTATTGAGTATTCATTTGAAATTTGATGGTAAATTTGAATGAGACCAGCTAGTACTATACTTTTAATATAGTTTTATGACTCTAACACTTGAGATTGTTTATTCCCACTATATTTATTTATTCATTAAATTGTTAAATTTATTGTGGTGACATTGGTTGGTAAAAATTACACAGGTTTCAGGTATACAATTCTATATTATATCATCTATGTATTGCATTATGTTTTAGAATCTAAAATTTAGATGAAGAAACAAAAGCACAGATAATGTAGCAAAATCCTGTATATTATTTCCCAGATTTACATGTTAATATTTGGTTCAGATGTATGTATATGAGAGAATGTATAAATAAAACATAAAAAGAAATAGCACACTATATATGTGAGTTGAAGTCTATTCTACTTCCTTTTCCAGAGGCCACTGCTCATGAGTTTAGTGCGTGGAAACTTACAGTTCATGTGTGATATTTAAAAAAGTGTATTTCTGTTTTATTATCAGTAGTATGTTCTCAAATTCTTCCCATTGTAATATACATTATGTGTATTCCTTTAATTTCTGTATAGTACTTCAGTATATAAATATACCACAATATATATTTTTAGTCTCCCCTGATGAACATTTATGGTGTTTGTAGTGTTTCACCATTACTAACAATGCTGCAGTATGTTCATTATCATTGATTCCAAAAAATGCAATTGTTGGGTAATAGGAAATGAATATTTTTGGTTTTAATAGATAATGCCCCATTGTGTTCAAGAGTAGGCATGCATGAAATATTTGAGGAAGCTATTTTTTTCAAAAGTTGCAAAACTGTTTTGTACTATTTCCAGTTAATTGAGGTAAAATTTGTATCTAATTTTCTTTGGAGTTCTTGATTATTAGTGAGTTTGAGCATCTTTCCGTGTTTATTGATCATTTGTATTTCCTCCTGTAAATTGTCTGATACATTTTAAATCTTGCTTTAAAAGAATTCTTAGTATATTTTGGATGTTAATCTTTTGTTTTTTGCAAATATTTTCTCAATTCATTATTAATGGCTATTATTGTTATACATAAGTTCTGGATTTTGTCTATAGTTAAGTTATCCTATCTTTACTTTACTTTCATAGAATTCTTGTTTCCTTTAAGACCTATTTCTAGATAAAAAATATATTGCCTGTTTTCTTCTAAAAATTTAAAAATTTGTTTTGATTATTTTAAGACTTTAATCAGGATTTTATTTTTGTTTTAGTGTTTAGTGTGAGTAATTATCTTTTTTCTCCTTTGGATAGATAGTTATGTTAAGACTATATATTGGTTCATCAATTTAAATGCTCACTTTTATCTTGAATTGTCAATTTAAATAATCACTTTTACCCTAAATTAAATATTCATCATTGCATAGATCTGTTTCTTGGACATTCTTTCTAAGTTGGTCTCTTTATTCCACAAGCATAACCTATGCATATTAATTCTTTTTCAACTACCTTTTGGAAAATTTTCTTTCCATTCCATTTAAATTCCTTAATCTTTAAACTATTTCTTCACATTCTGTTTTAAGTGAAGATGCTTATTGACTTGATTAGTAAATAGTATTAAACCTAGAAAATTTCTAACCCTTATATTCATCTTTATAATTCTATTTTCAACCATGTTTATGTTTCTATTATGTGATAGAAACCCAAATTACTTAAATAAGTACTCAGGGAACAATTTCAGTGCAAATTTTGAAAAGCTGTGAATATCATTTTTGTTTAATCTACACATCCTGAATTTTATTCCACTTAGAAGTTTATGAAACTTCTTCAGAATTCCCTACACACTTATTTTTACCCTTTATTCATTTCCCCCTCCCCCGATCCTTTTTCTTCTCCCTTTTTTTCCTTCCTAACCATCTCTTCTATTATAATGTAGTAGAAAACTACTAGAAAAAGGTAAGAAAGGCAAAAAATAAAGAAAGGAATTATTAATATCCTTACTTTCTGTATTTCAGCCCTTCATTGGACATATGTCTTCCACATACTTCATCTTATTATATTTTGTATATGTGTGTGTATGTACATATGTATGTGCATGTAAATGTATAGTTGAGTTTGACTAGAATATTCTTGTTTATTTTTCATTCTTCCTTTTCTCTGAAGGCAAGCTTGACCTCTCTGTGACACCATTTCTGATTCTTCCCATTAGAATTAGATAAACCACCTCTCCTGTTATTTGTATGTCCCTTTATGGAGGCATTGGTCACGTTGTGTGTTTTTGTTAGTGTCATTATTAGACTATAAGAGCACAGATTGTATCGAAACTAATTTATCACTAGTGCCTGGCACATAATAGGCCTTGGTAAATTTAAGCAATGCATTATTTTTGCCAATGGGGGGCAGTATGGGTACATGATTCATAAACGAGTAAGCTTGTAGTAAAATTTTGTATTTCTAAAGTTGCTGATATTGTGGGGGTATATTTAGAAGGAAAATAGTGATATGGTTTCTGAGACCTGGTTATGAAAGAGTTGTGATATTTTCAGGTTTCTCCACTTTTATCCTCTTGCTAAACTCTGTCATTTAATTGATCCCAAGTTGAAGTAGAAAGGGAAACTCAGTTTCGATCTCAGTGTTTGGTATTGGCCTTTGCTTCCATTGGGCTAACTCAGACCCATTGAGATAGCCCTTTGCTAAGATTGTAAAAGGGGGAGGAAAAGAACCTTCAAGCCTATCTGGTTCGTCTCTGAAGTCACATCCCTGGACCCTTGGGAGCTAATATACTTCTGTTGACTGTGGTTGATGGCCTGGTGATTTCATGGCTTTGTGTGGGAGAGGTGTGTCAATAAGGACCCATGCAACAGTCAGATGAGGAGTGACACATCCAACATTGTATGGAGTGCACATTACGACCCCTGCCTAGGATAGTCATGGAAGGTAGTTTAGAGCTGTTTCTCCATATCTACAAGGATAGGAGAGAGCCAGGTACAGACTAAAGGCTGGAGATACTATACTATAGTTAAACAAAAATGTACATTTTCCACTTTGGATTTTTAAATATTTTCATATATATTTTTGTTTCTGTGTTTAAAGTGTTTGTTTTGGTCACATTTTGTGTTGAAAATGTAAACATGAAGTTTTTATTTGTTTTCAGCACAAGCTTGGTAAAAGTACATACTTTGATAATCTTGGATTCTTCTTGTGCTATATCGTTAGCCAGAATATTACTTTGTTGGTGAGAGCTGTTTTCTCTTGAGCTAATAAAGTATTGGTGATGGTAAAAATCCTTCTGATGTAGAAAACTGAATCTCTCTCTGGAGTCTTTGAAGTCTGCTCTAGAATACTTTCTGCTTCTGTGCCTCGGTGGTTTCTTCTAAGGCTAGGAATTTCAGGAAAATGATTACAGATTTTGCTTTTGGTTCAGTGACTGCCATATGTCAATTTGTTATAGAATTCGAATGCGCCTGATTTGTCAGTTCAGCAGACAGCGAAGGAACTGGCCCTGGAGGGATTTGACCACTGTTGCCTCCAATGTGAGGTACGTTTCTCCCGATGGAAGGGGACTGTACACGAGAACAGATACTCCTTTTCCACCACCTCTTTCAGGAAGTGTGTATGGAGGTTCCTGACTTTATAGTCCCCAAAGGTCCACCAACTCTGGTGCCAGCAAGTATGATTTATGTTTTCTTTTTAGGCTTAATATGTGTTCTAATGAGGAGATCAGACATACTAATTCTACATTCTCTGCACGTAGTAATGCTGTAAAGGAAAAATATTCTCACCTTTCTTCAGTGTACCATTACTTTTCCAAATGGGGATCACGGGATGCTGGATGGCTCAGCAGGTTGAGGGCTTGTCTTGCAACCATGAGGTCCAGGTATCAAATCCTGCCCGGGTATCAAATCCTGCTCCAGGCCCATGCAGACCCATCTGCTGAACTGTAGTGCACAACTGGTAACAAACATCCTTGGAGACCAGATGGAGAAGGTGATCAGCCATTAGTAGACTGTGGTGGGGCTTCCATTTGTATGGGCTCCATAATGTGGAAGCATTTCTGTATTTCATTTGTGATGAAAATCATTGGCCTTTTGTAGCAGTCTGAAATTATTTATGTCATATTTGGTAGGAGCTGGTTATTCTGTCAATTAGTAAAAATTATTACATTTTATATTTTAGTGTTAAAATTACTGGCTAAAGTGTGTTAGCACACTCAATGGTTTGGTGGTTACCAGGATAGGGGGGAGGAGCGGGGGGACAGTTGTGGGGGGAGGTGGGAGTGGGCACTAGATATAAGGTGATGGAAGGGGAACTGATACTGAGTGATGGGCACATAATACGATGCATGAATG
>PVKE010025630.1:0-23035 GCA_004027555.1 Craseonycteris thonglongyai | reverse complement strand
TCTCTCTCTCTCTCTCTCTCTCTCTCTCTCTGTCAAAAATAAATAAATAAATAGATAGATAAATAAATATTAAAAAAAAAAAAAAAGTTTTTTTCCCCCAGGAATGACATAGCTAGGCACTGTGCAAGAATTACCTGTTTTTCCTCCTAACCGTCCTGTGACACTCACTTTTAAAACTCTCGTCTTACATATGCAAAAACTGTCACGGTTTGAGGGTCAGTAAGAAGCAGAAAGCTAAATTGGAGGATGAAAGGAGTCACTGCATTATAATCTGGAAAGCTGCTAACATGTTTAAATAGAGAACGTTGGCAAAACACCCGGGGCTTTTCCTACCATCTTGAATCTATTACCTTTCTTTCTCGAACTTATTTTCCCACTGGTTTGCCAAAGGGTAAGGGATGCCTTAGACTTAGATGAGTTGGCCATCTAGGGTTCAGCAATATTCTGTTTACAGAGAAAAATTTTGGTGAATGCCTTATGTTTTTCAACGGCCACACAAAAAGTATCACTCTATAGATATGTAAAAAAATAACTTCAAGGAACATTTCACGGTTCTTCGGACCCGGGGAGCGTTCCTGTTTCTAAAAATGATAATGGCAGAGACTCAAGCCTAAAGTGAAGACTACGATTCCCAGCGTGCACCGCGCTCCCCGTCATACGCCCTCCATCTCCGGGCTAGGACGCTTACCTGCGCACGCAATGCACCTCGGGGATTGTAGTTTCCTGATGGCCCAGCCGTTTCAACGGCCCGAGAAGCAGCCACCGGAAGTGCCCGCCCTGAGAGGTGGAGTCTGGGCGGCGGCGGCCGTTGCCAGGATCCCGCGTTGCCGCCTGAGACCAGTAATATGGCGGGGAGGCGGCGGCGGCGGCGGCGGCGGACCCAACGGCTCTCTGTCAGCACCATTTGAGCGCTTTGCGTCCTGGCAAGGCCCGTGGTGCGGGGAGGAAGGCTGACTCGGCCGTAGGGGCTCAGGTGTGTGTGTGTGAGGAGGGTCCCGGCTGCGAGGCCTCCGGGGCGAGGTGGGACTGGCGCCCCGCGGAGCCGAGGGCGGGCTCACTTACCGAGCCCGAGCACCCCTGCTGGGCTCCTGGGTGTCGAGCCCCTGGGGAGGCGCCGGTGTGGGGAGACGGGGGCCCCGGGAACCGGCGGCGCCCGGCGCGCAGGTGATGCTCGGATGGCGGGTCCTAGGGATGGAGCCTTCTCGGAGGCGCTGGGGGTGAGCGCGGAGTTCCGAGCTGGAGAACCACCTCCTATGGGTCAAACGGGGCCTTTTTTTAAATTTTATCCCTTTTTTTTTATTTTATCCCTTTTTTTAAATTTTATCCCTTTTTTATTTTTATCCCTGGGCCCCGATGCTGGCGTGGGAGGCGTCCCCGGGGTGTGCACTGGGCCATTTCTATTTTTTTTATTTTTATTTTATTTTATTATTATTATTTTTTTATTGTTAAATTTAATGGGGTGACATTGGTTGATAACAATTAGACAGTTTCCCGATGGACAACTCCACATCCCATCACCCATGCATCGCATTATGTGCCCAGCTCCCAGAATCAGGTCCCCCTCCAACCCCATATATCTGGTGCCCACTCCCCCCTCCCCACACAACTCTCCCTCCCCCCTCCCCCCCTCCATGTAAACACCAAACCATTGAGTGTGTCCATAATGCTGGTGCCCTCTCCCACCTCCCCTCCCTCTCTCCCTCCCCCCTCCTCCCCTTCCCTCAGGCAATCACCAAGTTATTGGGTGTGTCCATAGGTCTCTGTGTCTTTGTTACTTTTAGTTTTATATTCCACCTATAAGTGAGGTCATATGTTTCTGGATTCTTTCATTCTGACTTATTTCGCTTAATAAGATGGTCTCTAGGTCCATCCATGTTGCCAGAAATGACTGTATTTCATCATTTCTTATCGCTGAGTAGTATTCCATTGTGTAAATGTACCACATCTTCTTTATCCAGTCATCTATCAAAGGGCATTTTGGTGGTTTCCATGTTCTGGCCACTGTGAACAGTGCTGCGATGAACATGCGGGTACAAACATCTTTAAAGATGAAGGTCTTCAGGTTTTTTGGGTAGATGCCCAGTAGAGGGATGGCTGGGTCATATGGCAATTCCATTCGTAATTTTTTGAGGAATCTCCACACAGCCTTCCATAGTGGTTGTACCAGTTTACATTCCCACCGCACTGGGCCATTTCTGCATGCGGGTCCACAACCAGAGGCCCTAGGAGCGCTGTTCACACCGCCTTTGTGACTCTCTGAGGCATAAGCATGAGGATGAATAAAGCAAATGCCCTTGATTGCTGCCCCTGAGGCTGGTAGGTGGTTCCCCCACACTGTGCTTCTGTTCCGTTTTGATCCCAATTCCTCACCACCATCCACCCCCCACTTGGGCAAATAGCAGGTGCTAGAGGCTGACTCAATGGGAGGGGTGGGGAGTAGGGGTTCTGGAAACAAATGTGGAAGCTGTTGCCCCCCTCCCATGTTTTTTAAGGTATATTTAAATCTTATCAGGAGCCAAGTACTGTTAAGTGCCCTCCAGGAGTTCATAAATCTAGGGATAAAAATCACCATCCTCATCCTCGCCATCATCATCATCGTAAGCTGCACAACGAGAGCAGCCCCCATTTATTAGTGCTTTCTGCATGTCCTGCAGTATACTAATTGCCACAGTATATTAGTTCATTGAGCCCTCGCAGAATCTCAGACAGACGCAATTATCCCCACTGTACAGATGAGGAGACTGAGGCATAGAGATGGGAAGTGAACTGCCAAGCAATTAAAGCGAGCCTGAATAAGAAGCCTTCCCCATTATTGCCTCTGTGAGAAGTTCATATCTTTGGGAGGACTGATGGGTCAACAACCACCTAGAACCTGGAAATGGGCAAGATCTGCTCTGTGCTACTTTTGCCATTCCCTCCGGTGACAGACATTTCTGGTTGAGAGGTAGCAGGGCCGTGAGTCTCACTTAGACCCCCGGTGTTCCCAGAGAGGCTTATTTGGAGAAGGGTCATGGTATAAATGGAAAAAAAAATAAGGCATATCTAAACTTGATGCAGCTGACAAATTATTAATTTGGGAGCGGGGGATGGTAATGCCTTCTGGTGAATTAGGGGTAGATACAGATGCTAACTTTTTAAATGGTTGCCTTTGCAGTTTAGAGGTGCCGGTTTCTTTGAGAATAGTTTCATCCATGAAACTACTGTTCTCTAAATCCATGCTTCCTCACTAGCTCCTTTGCTACATAGTCCACTGTCACCTTATTGTGGTTTACAGTACTGTTTGGGCTAACTACCCTGATTTATTTATTCAGTGCTTTTACCAAGTGCTCCTGAGTGCTGACGCTGTTCTGTATAATGGAGATTAAGTGGTGAGCAAGACTAAAAAAGTACCTGAGCTTATGGAGCTTACCTTCTGGTGGAGGAAGACAGACAAAACCCAAGGAAATAAACAAGATAATTTCAGATAGTGGTAAGTAATACGGAAATTGGGAAGTGGCAGTATAATGTGGTAATGTCTGATGCGGGGTTAATTTAGATGGGATAATCAGGGACAACCTCTCCAAGAAAGGGCAGATATGCTGAGTATGAAGGATAAGAAGGATTTAGTCATGCTCAAGGATCATTTGGTAATTTCCATAATCATATTAGCACTTGTATTTGGATATTTTATGCAATTGCATATTCCATAAGTTATGCTGTGATAATAATAAATGACATCTGCAATATGTTTGACATAAATGTACTGTTTAAGGCATGTGAATTTAACTTGCTGAAGCAATGAGACTTATCCCTTTGAGGTTGTTGAAGGAAAAATAAAAACTATTGTGATAAAGATACTTTATCTCCTTAAATTCCCAGACCTTTGAAATAGAATTTCACTCTTTGTGTATCCATAGCAAGTATATTACCTTAATTGTATGAGTAATCTATTACATTCCCTGTAATGCTGGATGTATGGACTGTGTTTAAAATTTTTTGAAGTAGTTTAGTAAAAATGAGGCCATTTCTCTTACATCTTTGCTTCTGTATATTTTGGTCATTAAGATACAATGTGGATTGAAATCTAGACTAAAAATTGAGGCTGTACCATGGTTATCATGAAGTAAGGTATTGAGTTTTGTTCTCTACTTTTGTTGGTTTTATGAATAGAAGTATACAAAATAATCTCATTCACACTCTTAAGAGAACCATTTCGTTGGAATTAAACTCACTTTGCATAATTGAATATAGAAATAATAGGAATTGATGGGATGGTAGGAAGAAGTTATTAAGACTACATGTTGGTCATTATTTTATTTATTATTTATCATTATTTTAATCATTATTTTGAATATCTTTTACTTCATTTCTAATTGTACTATAATTTGTCCCTGACACTTTAGTGTACTAAATTTTTAAGTACTTTGAGACTTAGGACAGTGTTATATTCTATCCTATTTCATCTTTGCATATCCTACATGATGAATTAAATTTCTCTGCCTTCTGTGTTTTGTTAATTGTTTTAAAATGAACTCCGAAAGACAAATTAAATATTGTATTAGTTTTTCTGTTTTCACAATTCATTCTCTTGTTTGTTATAAGTCTGATAATGTCTCCCTTTTTATTTTCCCTTGTTTGTTTAAAGGAATCAATGCTAGACAAAATGCTTTGGAAACAGGCAATCAAATATTTCATGCTTGCTAGATGAATGACTATGGGGCTAATCCTTCCTGGTTGCCTTATATTTTCATGGCCACCATTACAGTTTTCCAAAAATTGTGAAATTACTGGGCTGATTATTTCAAGTAGGTTGGCAATGGTTCCAATTTTCAGTAATAAAATGGAATTATTATGAGAGCCAATAGATTTTCTATATTATGCTACTGATTTGGCTAGTGACCATGGAGTCATAATGTATTTTTATGATATGCAAGTAATAGACTTTGAACTCCATGATAAAAAAGAATTTTAAAAAGTAAATATCCTCTTTTATTTAAATAGCCCCCCCCCCCCCACACTCCCCAAAAGGAGGGTGTAGAAAAGCATTTCTACCTTTGTATAATTTAGTTTTTCTTGTGCTGTGGATATAAGTCCTGTTTAAGGAAATATATTCTGTTTTATAATCTAAAGTTAGTAAAGCGGTATAGAACTTTGTGTCCTTTAAGTAGATTTCACTGGTAAGTGAGTTCTTAGTACTTTTCCAAACCAATCACATTTAAAGATGGATTTGCATACAAATGTTCAGAAATATTTAATATCTGAAGTAAGCCTTAACTGGATAGAATCTTGATCTATATTTACTTTATACTCAAGATTTAGCTCCTGATCAATGAAAAACTTTTAGGAATGGTGAATTCTAGGAATAGTTCAGTATGAAATTTGACAAATAGGGATGCTGGGATATCGGTAGTTCAGCAGTTGAGTGCTTGCCTCATAATTGCAAGGTCTGAGGTTTGATTCCTAGCCTGTGCAACCCCATATACTGAACTGTAGTGCAACTGGTAACTGCCAGGTGGCCTGGTGGTGAATTCAGGTTCTCACCTCCCTTGCCAGAGGCCCCCTGTTTGGTTCCTACCCTGTGTGGCCTCACAGCCACCTGTGAAGAATGAAACCATATCACAACTAATGATGTACACCTATGGAGACTGCTTTGAGCCCTCCCCTCTTTCTCTCTCAAATCAATAAAATAAAATTTTTAAAAAAATTTGCCATATAATTAAGATCTCATTTTCTCAGCACATTAAAAATGACATTTTTCTCCTTTGTAGTGTGGTGGTGGAAAGATGGAGGAATATGAGAAGTTCTGTGAGAAAAGTCTTGCCAGAATCCAAGAAGCATCACTGTCCACCGAGAGCTTTCTACCTGTCCAGTCTGAAAGCATCTCACTTATTCGCTTCCATGGAGTGGCTGTGCTTTCTCCAGTGGTAAATGTTCCTTGATTTTTAAATAACCATTTTTTTCTATAGTGAACCACGAAGGCAGTTCATAGAAAAACAAAAGAAAGGGTTATAAACATCAAAAAGATACATAACTTATTCATAATGAAAGAAATACAAACGAGTTAGCATTTTTATCTATTAGATGAGATCTGATGGGATCTAGTGTCCCATAGGTTGTGGGGAAAAGGCAGTTATACTGTACCTGTGCTGAGAAAATCAGTTGATTTTCTTTTTGGTGAGCAATTTGGTAGTGTTTATCAGAATTTACAAATGTACATCACCTTTGACTCAGCAATTCTATTTGGGAATGTCTTACAATTACACTCATATATGTGCCCAAAGAAATATTTGTAAGGTTACAGTAGCATTGTTTTAAATAGCAAAATATTGACGAACAACCTAAATGTCTATCAGTAGTAGACTAGTTTAGTTGGTCCATTTTATAGAATCTTATACATGCCATTTAAATGGGTACAGTAGACTGAATGTGTGGGCCTAGAAGAATAGCCACGAGCTACCATGAATCACTGCACATGGCAGGCTCTTAGAGGCAGGATAGTATGGTGGTTAAAAGCCCAGCTCTGGTGCCTTTGGCCTGGGTTCAGATCGCTGCTCTGCCACTTAACCTGTAGTGTGAACTTGCAGGTCCTGTTTTTTTTTTAAGCTGTTTTGAAGATTAATTGAACTAATACTTTAAAAATGTTTGGGACACAATGTGAATCATAAGATATAATCAATATTTGTTAACTATTTGGATTTT
This sequence comes from Craseonycteris thonglongyai, assembly GCA_004027555.1. Lineage (NCBI taxonomy): Eukaryota > Metazoa > Chordata > Mammalia > Chiroptera > Craseonycteridae > Craseonycteris > Craseonycteris thonglongyai. Next base: position 16,357 of record PVKE010025630.1, on the reverse strand, counting down.
TGAAGAAGGATATTGTACTCTGGGGAGGGATAAGGGAACATGGAATGAGAAGGAAGTTACAATGTTCATATACCTTTATACGGACTGAATATTTTTTAAATGTACGTGATTTTATTTAAAATCGGAAAATTAATATTGAAAGTTAATTCTTGTATAACGAGTTAACAGATAAGTAATTTCTGCCAACTTTTTGTAATTAAATTTTCAAACATGCATAAAAGTTAAAAGAATAGAACAACCACCACCCATATAGTATCTACTAGTTAGAGTCAAAAGTTTTAACGTTTTTGCCGCGTTGCTATATTTTTTGTGATTTTATATATGTATATGCATGTGTGCATATATTTACCTACTTTTTGTTTTATTGCCGAGCCACTTGAAAATTGCAGATACATGACATTTCTCCCCTGAATACTTTAGTAAACATATCCTAAAAATAAGGATATTCTCTTACAAAAAAACCCAATACCATTACCACACCTTAAGAAAAATAATAATAATTTTAATAACATCTTATATTCTGTTTATATTCACATTTCTCAATTTGTGCTCAAAATGTCTTTCAGCTGCTTTTTTCCTAATCTGTATCAAAGTTCACAAACAGCATTTGCTTGTTATGATTTTTTAATCCCTTTTGATCTGGAACAGTTTCTCTACCGCTTAAAAAAAATTTTTTTTTTATGATAGTAAATTTTTAAAGACACCAGACCAGTTATCTCTTAAGAGTTCCTTACATTTTAGATTTGTCTAGTTAATTCCTTTATGGTGATATTTCACTTGTTCTCTAGTCCCTATGGATCCTACAAATTAGAAAGTAAGTCTAAAAGTTTAATTAGAGTCAGGTTAAACATTTTGGGCAAGAATTCTTTGGAGATGATGCTGCTTGTATATACTTCATAGTAAATTAAATCAGAAGTGATCTAATGTCTAGTTGTTCCTTTGTTAGATGTGTAGTTTGAATGCTTGCTTTTCCAGTGGTGACTGCCAGATGACTCTAAACTTACACATTTTCTTTCCCCTTTTCTATTAGCAAGTAAACTATGGAATGACTCTGGTATCATCTGGTATCATGCAAATAAGAAAAAAATGTTAAAACAACATTTTTATCAGTTGCTTGATAACATATTGCTTGATTAATTTAATATAAACCAAAGTCTGAACCTTTTAGCTTTTAGGGTCTATGGCTCCATCAATTGCTTATTTATAAACAATATCTGATGTTTATTGACATTAATCCATGTTTTTATGTTGTATTTGATGCAAGAATATGGCAACTTTGGAATAATTTTCTAGGACATACTTTCCATATGCATAAGTCTAAAAATAAAAAGCCTCTTTTTTTTTCCCCAAGATTTACTTTATTGTTTTTGATAGAGAGAGAGACAGAGACAGAGAGACAGGGCGAGGGCTAGGGCTCAGAGCAGTCTCCATAGTTGTATGGTCATGAGTTTTTGACATGGTTTGGTTTCACACAGGTGGGCAGGGGCTGTACAGGGTGTGAACTGGGCTGGGGGCCTCCTGCATGGGAGGCACACCCCCTTGAGTCAGGGACCAAACCAGGGGGCGAGAACTGAACTGGGGCCTCCTGCATGGGAAGCACACCCCAGTTTAGCATATGGGTCCGCATGGGCCATTGCCAGGATTTGATCCTCCGTCCCTGTGGCCTTAAAGTGAGTGCTTAACCTGCTGGGCCATCTGGGCTTCCCCCAAAATAGTCTTAACTCCTTAACATGTGGTGACTTAACTTCCCAGGACTTAAAATTAAGGTTTATATCCACTGTAAAAAGACAAAATGCTTGGAAGCCTTCAGTCTTTTAGGTACATTATATTTTTATTGGAGGTTATAATGAAGTAGAACCAAATATGTGATCTGATTGTATAAGGAAATTAAACATTTTATCATTAAACCTTTAGACATTTTTGTAAGGTAGCAAAGAGATAAAATGTACATCGATTAGAAGATTAGAAATTGAAGAATCTAACTGGCTCAATGAAGTATGACATTGCTTAATGAGAAACTCAGCAGTGGCTAAGTGGGCTAATTTTATCTCTCATTTTAGAGCAGTTGATAAGTGAACAGGTTTGTTTTTTTTTTCTCTTTTTCAGTTGAGGATAGTTTATATACTGTAAAATGCATAGATCTTAAGCATTGAAGTTTTATGTGTTTTGACATATGGCATATACTTGCATAACTATAACTCATACACAGGATATTTTCATCACTACCTAAAGATCTTGCATACCCCATCCCAGTCGTCATCCCCAAGTGCTGTTCAGATTTTTCCCTGTAGTTTTAATCATTCTGATTCAAAATGTCCTGATTTTTCATTTTTGCAGCTTAACATTGAGAAAAGAAAAGAAATGCAACAAGAAAAGCAGAAAGCACTTGATATAGAAGCAAGAAAGCAGTTTAATAGGAAGAAAGCTTTACTGACTCGTGTGCAGGAGATTCTTGAAAATGTTCAGGTGTGTAATTTTAGCTCTTTTAAATTATTAAGAAACCATAATTGTATGAACATTGATGATAATTTTTTAGAAATATGTTTGTTCTTCCTAGTTAATTGCTAATATACTTGACTGTTCTATTTGAGAAGCTTCATAATTGTGACCTATCATTTCAGTTACTCCAAAGAAAATTCACCTGCTTGCTAGTGATGCCAAGTACTTGAATCAGAGGGTACTTGGTGGAGCCCCACACTGAATATAATTGCTTATTGTCTGTGTCTTGTGACTCTAAAACATTGACTTCTCAGTGACAAATGATAGAATTGGCCATTGTAGTTTACCTCTGAACTAATCAGACTGTTGACTCAATAGCATTATTCTCATTCTCTGTAAAAATTATAACCACCCCCATTATTTTTGGTGAAAATTCTGCTCCATAGACAAATGTAATTCAGATTAGATAAATAGAATTGCTTGATGCATCTTAGATCCTAATTAACACAATGTAAATAGCACATCCATACCTTTTGTAATTGTTTTTATTTAGCTTAATTTAAAATTATATAAGCAATTTGTCTTAAGGTCTGGATCATTTCATATCAAAAAGGAAAACAAATGATTTTATTGAACAAATAATTTCTGCCATATATAGCACTGTTTTGCTGGTTATATCTTTTTATGTTTTTCATAATTTTGTGGGTTTTTGGTTTGTATAATTTCTACTAGATGATACATGTACAGTGAATTGCTACCTTCATTTTTATGTGGGTAGTAAACTTTAATTTGTAGATTGTAATTACTGCTCATACTAAGTTTAAAAAATATGATGTATAGCACAATAAGTGTAGGTTCTTGAATTACTAGATACGGTAATTTTTATTATTGAAACAAAAATGGCATATCATTTTTGGTCCATTGAGGGACTATATCAAATATGTTGTTAATGAGATTATTGTTGAATCTGAAAATTGTTTTAATAGAGCATGTACAATGTTGAACTGCAGAGTAATTTATTATGCAGGTGGAGAACTTTTATATATTAAAAATAGATTTCTAAGGTCTGTTTCATCTGTAAAACCTATGATTCTTTAATAGTTTTTTTATTTAAAGGCTCATATTAGTGGTGTACAAAAAACATAGTGGCTGAATATCACAAATGTGAAATTTGAGATATTATAAGGAGATAACTTATTTTAGTTAAACCTATGACTGTGTTCGTGGGTGTCATGAATATGTGTTCCTTTTGTTTTACTTTGGTCTTGAGGTTATGACTGAGTACACCTTGTTGTCCTGTTTTTTTTTGCCTGGTACCTGGAAACCATTACATGTCTTGGGATTTGTAAAGTAAACAGGAATGCCATGTGGTCTAGCAAAAAACACATATAAAACAACCTAAAAATCTTTTAATATTCAGGATTCTGGAGTCTATTCCTATGATAATATGATAATGATTTCTGTCAGTTGAATATATGCTTGTATAATCTTTAGAAACCATCTTAGTTCACTTTAATTTTTTTTGCAAAGTTGAGTTATTTAGATACAAAATGTTACTTCAGGTCCCTATATCTTGAGTCTTCAGAATCTGTTGGATTTCTTGTATATACAGTTTTTCTCATCTTATCAAATTTTTTACTTCACTTGTTTTAAAACTCATTAACAAGTTCCTATTCAAAATGACCATCATTTAATCAAATTGAAATTTGCTGTAGTGAATTTAAGTTTCAACTCAAAAATTTTAAGTTGAAATTTTTCTTATTTTTAAGTAATTTAAGCAAGATGGCTGAGGTGTCATTTACTGCAGATCTACCTCATCATACAGAAGGATTTTAAGTTAAAATTTGGAGTAAGTTTGTGGGAGGCTGGAGTCTTATTACTGAATTATTTTCCCTTAATCAATATCCAGGGCACATTAGTTTTTGTTAAAGAGGGAATCATTGTGTAAAACATTTAACTACTTGCTATTTATCTTATATATTGTTATCCTTAGATGATAGCTCTTACAGGAGAAATAGTTGGTGACGTTAATAACATAACCACATGAAAGTTAAGGAAAATGCTTCTATTACAAGATTAAATTACACATAGATATGTGAAGTATATACATCTGTATACACATGCACATATGTTCATATTTGTATCAGATTAGATAATATTTTTCTTTAAAAAATCTAAGTAAATAGACCAGGATGACCAGTAGGTGTTACAGTAGTTTGCGCTTCATGCGATATAGGATACCATAAAAAAAGGTCGTCTTAGTTTTTGTTTGTGTGTGTTTTCAAATATTAGAACCCTGAATCTTCAATTTGTTTTATTTTAGAAAAAAAATCAAATCAAAAGATTTTTATTGCAATGAGGAAATACTAATTTTTAAGTTTCCTTTTTCAGGTTAGAAAAGCACCGAATGCCAGTGATTTTGATCAGTGGGAGACTGAAACAGTTTACTCTAATTCAGAAGCCAGAAACTTGAATGTTCCTGCTACATTTCCAAATATCTTGCCAAGCCCTACTTTAGCAAAGTTTGAAAATATAACTGGAATTTTCCCATTGAATAATGAGAAACAGTTTAAATCTAATGTGATAGACTTCGCTAGGGACTCAGAAGAATTTCATTCTCTGAAGCAATGTGACAGTTCAGATGTTAGCCCCACAGAAAATGAAGCTTCTCTAAAGACCTCCACAGCATCCCCACAAGAGGTTCTTATTTCTGAAGGGCTCTTCCCAGCAAATGAAGGACAGGAACCATCACTTTTGGAAGAAGTTACTTCAGATCCCTACATCATGAGTCTTCAGAGTCTCATGAAAAAGTCAAAGGAATATATAGAAAGAGAACAATCTAGACGCAGTTTAAGAAGTAGTGCAAAGAGGAGTATTAATGAGAGTCATTCAGAGAATGAAAATGATGCTGTTTGTGCGACTGACTGTGTAAACGAGAAGGCTCAGATGGTAGGCAAACACTGTGGTTCAGTTATTCCTGACAAACCAAGCCTTAATAAATCAAATGTTCTTCTCCAAGGTGCTTCCACTCAAGCAAGCAGCATGCATACATCAGTTTTAGGTAGCTTTTCTAAAGTGGACATGCCTGTAGGAACTGGCCATCCTACTGTTTCAGATCCTGATTCTGATTTTAAAGTCATTCCTTCTTTTGTTACTGAAAATAATGTTATCAAAAGTCTTACCGGTTCATATGCCAAATTACCAAGTCCAGAGCCCAGCCTGAGTCCTCAGATGCATCGAAGGCGTTCTAGGCCGTCATCGGTATGTCATATACTCATAAATAACCCAATAAATGCCTGTGAATTAAGTCCTAAAGCAAAAGAACAGGCAGTAGGCTTAGTTCAAGATGCTGATGAAAAAACAAACATCCCTGAAACTGTGCCAAAGTTACCAATTGATTTTACAGAAGTTTGTTCAAGCAAGGTTTATGTCAGCAAAAGCCCTCCTGAAGCCATACAGGAAGTGGTTTTAGGTAAATCAAATCAGGTATGTCAGTCTTCAGGAGATCAATTAGAAAATAAAGTTATTCATGGACTTACTATCATGGAAGGGCAGTTAACATCTGATGGAAGAGGGCCACACAGAATGGACAGTGAGTGTACTGCAATGCCAAGAATGCATGAGCCATATGCCACCGGTCCGTGTATAGCAAGTCAGAACTTTGGGACCATGAATGGACTCAAGTCAGCCAGTATGTTAGAGAAGAACTCCAATTTACAAATGGAACTGAATAAGTCTTACGATGTAAAAAACCCATCTCCTTTACTGATGCAAAACCACAGTACCAGACAGCAGATTGACACTTGTACAGTGTCCTGTGGAAATGAACAGGTTTTGGATAACAGTTTTGAGAAAGTTAAACGGAGACTTGATTTAGATATTGATAGTTTGCAAAAAGAAAACTGCCCTTACATCATAACAACTGGAATAGCTGGACAGGAAAGACAGCATTTGCCAGAAAAAAGACATTCTAAGGGATCATCTGTCTGCATCAGCAAGAATCAAATGTTAGAAAGCAGTGCCAAAGGTAAGGAAATTTGGGAGTGTTTGACACCTGCCAAGCAGATGGAACCTTCACTTAATACTTACGATTGATACTTTGTGAATAATAATAGTCGTCTTCTTCTGTTCATTAGGGTACTTCATTTATCTTATCAGAGCATATAATTAGCTACAGTTTATTGCCATTTGATAGGCTTTCTTAAATTGTTTTTTAATTTAAATTATGAATCTTTCAGAACCCACTTCCTATTATAGAGAATACTGGTAAAGACTGGATTAATAAGTCCTTGCATGAAATATCCCTCATAGTTTTAATCCAGTGTTTTGCTATGGTGTCTTCCTTTTGGATGATGGCTTCCAGTATTTTCATTAGTTTGTCCTTTCATGTGTGATGAGATCTTCCTTTAGTTGGGCCTTCAGTAAACACTTTAACATCAAATTATTAGGGAAAATATTATAGATAGGGCCCTGAGAATAGCGTTTTAATAATAGTGTCTTTATTGATAGAAATTACTTCAAATTACTTTCTGTTGCATCTAGTATTGTATTTACTTGTTCCAATATATCTTCTTCATTACCCCTTATTGTTTTGTATTGGCTCATAAATCTTCATTATTAATATGGATGACATATTGATCAAGTAAGCTAAGTATCTGGACCTAGACATTTCAGTTCTAATGTGATATATACCTTCCTGAAAAAACTTCACACTCTTTATAATTGCACACTAGAAATAACATGGTTTATAGGAAAAATAAGGTGAGTCAGACCACTTAAAGCCTGCACAACTTAGTAAGAACTCAGATGGAAACAACAGTGGATAACCTGGGAAGCTGACTTAGATTCTCCAAGTCAGCCACACAGCCTGGCTAGCGGCCACCTCACTGCACTCCAGACGTACACAAAGTGTCCTATCGAAGTGGGTAAGGGGGCAGGGCAGTGTGTTGAGAGCAGCCCACAGCGTCGTGTTGTTGTTGTTGCCTGGGCAGTCCACTGTGAGATGGAACTGGGACTGTGGGTTGTTTCTGAGGGAGTGCTCTTGGGACCAGCACCTGTGGAAGCGGGGGAGGGCCTGACGGAGGACGTGAGCCTCAGCTACCCCTGGGGGGGGGAGGGGGCACTCTGGAGTGTGGCTGGTCATTTGGTTGATCCACATTGGGTGAGGGGACTGGGCTGTGTACCACTGTGTTGATCAAGACATTGCCTGTGAGCATGAACTTGGCAGAGGCGATTTTCTTCAGCCAAGGCCAAACTCAAAGGAGGCTGACAGTTGTGGGCTGTCTCCAGCAGCCCTCGAGAGAGGGAGCCCCACTCTAGGTGTGGAGCCCACGTTAAGTGGAGTAAGGAGGCTCTAGATGGAACATACATAGCGTCGTCTCCATCACTTCAGATCCTGCTGGGATATGTGGAACGAGTGGGTAAGGACGGAGATGCAGGCCTTTATTTAATAGCACGAAGAGTGAAAAGAGAATGTGGTTCAAATGGCGGCGACCTGGCTGTATCTTGATTATATTATTATGTCAGGCCCAGGAATGCTCTCTAGTGGAGAATCACAATTTAAACTGATGATATAAAACATCAGATATTAGACCTGTAAATTTTCTAACTCTGAGGGCATGTATTTCTTTTCAGAAGGTGAGGAGACACTAAAAAGCAAGTTGTTGGCTTTTGAAGAGATGCGGAAGAGGCTAGAAGAACAGCATGCCCAGCAGTTATCACGGCTCATCGCTGAGCAGGAGCAGGAGCAGGAAAGCCTGCAGAAGGTGAGGGCTCTAAGCGGAGTGAGGCGAGATGCCCCCCAGATACCTTCATCTGCAAGAGTCACTGATTTTCATACATGGATACTATTATTGCCAGAATGGAGGCTTAATATTGGACTATTTTATTTAGTATTTATTTAGTATTTATTTTTACTTTTTGGGGGGAGATGAGAGAAAGAGAGGGGGTAATATTTAGATTCTTATCTAAAAACACTTGTAGAATTTGTCAAAAACATACTTTAATGAATCCGTGGTTCAAAACTTAATATTTTTTTTTTTTTTTTTTTTTTTTTTTTTTTATCTTTTCACATTTATAGAGAGAGAAATTATCTTTTTGTCTTCAGTGCATAGTTATTTCTATTTTACTTTTTGACAGATAGAGAGACAGAGACAGAGACAGAGACAGCTAGAGAACCAAACTGTGGGAACTCCCCAGTCCAGCACGTGGGTCCTGCCTGGGCCGGAGCCGGGATTCGATCCTCGGTCCTCATGGCCTCAAAGCGAGCGCTCAACCCGCTGAGCCGTCCCGGCTTTCCCCCAAAACTTAATATTTTTAAAAGGTATTTTATAAACAGGTGCTGAAATATGCATTCTGTGACACTATATTATAAGAGGAAGATACTTGTTTTAAGATTATTGTTACTATATCACAGTTTAAATCAAATAGTCAATTTTTTTGAGGAAGGAAAACTTGAAATAGATAATAGTTTCCTGATAGCTGTACATACTTTTAGTTAAGCCTAAAGTGAAACTTCTGTGGCATAAGATTTAACAAAATACCTAGCATGTGTCATAATAAACTGTTAATGTGTAGGAAATAGAAGAACAGGAGAAAATGCTGAAAGAGAAGAGGATTATAGCAGAAGTCTTGGACTTGGGTGTTAACGATGCGGAGGCCGTAGAGTGGAGAGAAATAAATGACTCCAGTTTGCTAGAAACAATGCTGTCTCAAGTGGGCTCACTCCACACTTCAAATTCTAATAGTTCTGGTAAATATTTAAAAATCTTTTTCTATTTGAAAAACATTATCCTATAGTAAGGTACTTCGTTTGGCACACTTTAAAATTGTAGCTTTCTTCTTCAAGGAATTTCATGTCCAACCCACTGCTATTTGCCAGCTGCTTACACACTAGTGAAAAGTTAAATGATAGCAGTAGATCAAAGGCTGGTGAGCAGGTGTTCATGAGAAAACCACCTCAGCAAGGAAAGTATCAGGAAACTTGACTCAGAGGCCAGTCTTTGTTCATTCATGCAGCAGGTGATAGGCTTCAAGTGAAAACACTGTTTGCTATATCTCCAGAGTGATCTCGGATTACATCTAATTCTTCAGTCCCAGTGAGAGCTTATCTTCTGGTCATCAATTAGCCTGAGATGCTGTTGGTGGTGAAAAGATCCATCTGGTACACATACTTAAATTCCATAAATATTTTAAGTCTGCATGTGGATCAGTTTCAGAGGCAGTTGTTATTCTTCATGATTGTCAGAAGTGTTTATTTGGGTGTTCTGCGTATTCTGATGATGTGACATCAGGCATAATGCCATATGTGTATTTCTCTAGGTTTCACAAATTCTGCCCTGCAACATAGCTTTGGTTCTATAAATGAAGCGCCATTCTACCTCTGGGGATCATCAACTAGTAGCTTGACCAAACTGTTAGTAACAAGGCCTCTTGGAAGAGCCACAACTAAATGGTCTCAGGTGGGAAAAATTGATGTATAACATATGCGTATATGACTATCTTTTTTTCTGTCTATTTAACTAGTCTTTCTGCATTTTTAAAAGAACTACATTATTTTAGACTGTACAAATGAGCATGAATATTTTTGTCATACTTCAAGTAGCTTTTATTAGAGATGAAACTACACAGAACATACAGATATAGAACTTAGTTCATTGTAATACATTAAGAAAAACAATGTAAGACATTGTAATACATTAAGAAAAACAATTTTAAAACATTGTGTCTATCTTATTTCTTCTAGGTTTTCAGTCCAGAAGTACAAGCAAAATTTAATAAAGTAACTGCTGTGGCGAAAGGATTTCTTACTCGTAGGCTTATGCAGACAGATAAACTGAAGCAACTGCAACAAACTGTAAAAGTAAGATTGTTGTAAATCATTCACTTGTGTCTCAGTTTCTATCAGTCTTATAGCTGAGTTGACAATTTAGAACACAGGCAGATCAAACATTTTTTAGTTACTGTAACAGTTTTAGAAATCTGTTTATTAATTTCACTCAGATAATTTTTAAAAATCTGTACCTAAAATAGTTTGTATATTTTTATCTCACTTTAAAGTGAGAGCTGTTTGACTTCTGGTAAGTATTAATAATAGTTTTGTTCTTAGTAATTTTGGATTGACTGAGAAAAAGAACAAGAAGAAACCCAAGTGACCATGAATCTTTCTAGAAAAATGGTTTCTGAAGGAGCGTTTTTTCTTTCAGGACACGATGGAATTCATCACAAGTTTTCAGTCAGAAGCACCGTTAAAGAGAGGGGCCGTTTCAGCACAAGACGCTTCTCTTCAGGACAGAGTGTTGGCTCAGGTGAGGTTGCGGGCCCTGAAGGCTCTGGAAGTGAGAAGTTTTATTTCTCTCACTTAACCACAGAAATACGGCTCCGTGAAAACTTTAACCCTTTTCTCTAAATGAAAGTGTATGTAATATTACTGAACCCTAACCTCATCTTTTGACACGGGTACAGTGTTTTCTTCTTTTGAACCTAGTTGCGAGCTGCCCTGTATAGTATTCATGACATATTCTTTGTAATGGATGCGGCTGAAAGAATGTCTATTCTACATCATGACCGAGAAGCCCGCAAAGAAAAAATGCTCAGGCAAATGGTATGTTATCTGATTTTTTTAATGAATGAGTGAAAACAAAACTCTGTTCCTTCTACTGCCACAAAATTCTCTGACATCAGATGTAGTTTGTCCCCACACCAGCCAATTCTTTGACACAAGCTGGATGTCTTGTGACTCAGCTCAGTTCTGATACTGTTCACTTGCATTATCAGATACTACAAGTGATGGAGGCAGTTAAGACGGCCCCCACTCAAGATGCTAATCACAAGTCCCAGGTTGTCACCTACACTTCTGACTGACGTCTGTAAATCGAGGTTCCCATGGCACCCTCCTTTGGGTCTGTCATTTTCTAGAATGACTCACAGAACTCAGGGATACACTTCCTTGCATTTACTGGTTTATTATATAATAAAAGGATGCAGATGAATAGCCAGATGAAGAGGTGCATAGGACGAGGTGCAGAAGGGTCCTGAGAGCAGGAGCTTCTGTCCCTGTGGACTTGTGACCATCTTCCCGGCACACACAGGTGTTCGCTAACCTGGAAGCTCTCTGAACTTTAGGGATTTTTATGGACGCTTCATCACGTAGACATGATCAGTTGAGTTATTCACTCATTCTCTTATCTCTGGAGAATAGGGGTGAGGCTGAAAGTTTCAAGCTTCTAATCATGCTTACTCTTTCCGGTGATTAGACCTCGTTAGAACACCTATCACCCAGAAAATTCCAGCAGTTTAGGAGCCCTGTTAGGAACCAATGTCAAAGACCAAATACTAGAACAAAACATGCTTCCACCAACCCTAGCACTCAGAATACAAGGATTTTAGGAGCTTTGTTCTGTTTGGGAACTGGGATCAAAGACCAAATATTAGCAGGAACCAGGGACGGACACCAGTATATACATATTTCTTATTATTTCACAATGAGGTGCTTCTGGGCTTGGGGTGATTGATACTAAATATCATTCTCTATTGGCTTCAGCACCCTTTCTACAATTCCTAAGCCAGGTAATTCCCAGGATTACCAGCATTTAAATCTTTAGATGGATTTAAAAGGAATTAGTAAAAGCATTGCACATTGCTATGTGATTGGATTTTGGAGTTGAAGCTGTTGACTGTTGCTTATAGAAAAACTATCATTTGCTCCTGATAGAATTTTCTTAAAACTGTCATGTGGCTTTTTCCTTTTTTGGACATCAGAGTAAGAAAACAGGTTCCAAGTTAGTTTGAAATATGTCATTGTTGGAGATCTGTGGTTTGAATCAGTGATCTTAGTTGTGGCTGGCAAAGATAAAGCAAGCAAATTTTATACTTCATTGGAAAAAGTAATTTTAATTAGTTTAAAAATATCAGACTGCTTCAGTGATAAAGACTTAAGTTAAAGTTCAGAATGCTAGTAAGAGGCTTGCCCATGCAATTTGAGGGCACCCTATACTGTGAACCAGTGGCGTTACTGGTGCTGCTAACGCTTCGTGGTGCTTTTGTATTTTAAAGGATAGAGTGAAGAGCACCCGAGTGGCCCTTTCCGCTGCAACACAGAAGTCTCTGGACCGGAAGAAGTATATGAAGTAAGTTTCTTTGTGTCATGTTACACTTATTTAGTTGTTATCAGACCAATTAATTTTAGTCACCAGTTGGTCTGTATATTCATATCAGAAATAAAGAACAGGTCACTTTTCTTCAGCTGAACTAATAGAAATCCCTATTTTTATAATGTTTATTAAAACCAAATGGTAAAATTTGATTTCCTCTTTAAATAAATGTATTAACTACTAAATTTGTAAGTGTTCAACTTGTGTAATTAGTAGTCAAACAAATCTTAAAAATAGTTCATCCTTATATTCAGTATTTTGTATTTTAAAACATTCTTTTTCTAATATCCTAAAGACTTCATGGGAGGAAAATCTTAATACCAAGAATATCCTAATAACTACCTTACTAGACCTTTCCTTTGTTGACAGAAGTTTTTAATATGCTTACAATAATCAGTCTCCAGTGTCCAGTGGTATACCAACTTTTATGATGATTTGTTTCTACTGTCCTGTACCTCATCTGTAAACATGTTTTTCTCCCTTTCTAAATGCATTGTTTGTGTGTCCTTATTTTTATACTGTGTCAGAGCTGCTGAAATGGGAATGCCAAATAAGAAATTTCTGGTTAAGCAAAATCCTTCTGAAACAAGGTGAGAAAAACCACTATTCTCAGTGAGGCTATTTTTTTTTTTTAAAGAAAAGAAAATGTAAATCCTGAGCTTACTTTTTGCTGGCTTTGTTCCCCGTTCCATCAGTCACACGCTCCTTGTTGAGTTGGAGGCTTGCAGGATCAGAATCCTTATTAATGCCTTGTGAGGCTCCTGCTCACATGTCAGACCAGGTGCTCCTGGAGCGTTCTGTAGGACATGCTATCTCCAGTGGAAACTGGGGCCTCGTATGTCCTGAGTGCAGCCTATGGTCCAGGGGGTCTTGGCTACTTACTTAAAACCTTAGGAAGCTAGCTTAATATTTTTGACCTGTTTTCTACTCTTAGAAGAGTGAAGTTTCTTCTCAGATATTTGAAAAGAAAAGTTGGCTTTTGGAAACTATATAAATACATTATCTAAAAGCAGAGGAATTAGTACTTAAGTTGGACATCTCTTTCCTGACAAAAACGTAAGGTTTGGGCTGTTGTTGAACCAAAAAATACTGTGTTGATTTGCTCTAACTATTTTGCTTTGCTTTGCGGTATTACATTGGCTGTATCATTGCATAGGTGACTTCCACCTCAGTGTTACTATCTTTCATTTATTGAAAGAAAAGGGGGGAAATGGAATTTATCCTGTTGAATTAATTTTTTATTTACATTGTCAACAGAGTCCTTCAGCCAAACCAAGGACAGAATGCGCCTGTTCATAGGCTGCTGAGCAGGCAAGGGTAAGAATGCGACACCCACAGGCATTAAAAAATATCCAAACCAAGGTTAGCTTTGAGAGGGAAATGATTTAGTGCTTTTATATAAAGGATCACTATTTTCCAAGTGTATATTTTTTATAAAGATCTTTTAAAGTTCTGTGTTCAGAGATAACCCTTTGGTGTACTGCTGTGTATCATATTTTAATTATCATCCTATGTTGGCATGTTTTTTTCATTTCATACCATTTTGCTCATTAAATATTATAAATATCTGTATAGTAAGTTCAGCATCACCAAAGCGATTCTCCAACCAAGTATAAGCCATGTTTCTTGTCTCCTGCTGAAGCAAAAATAAGACTTAAATTCTTTTCAAGTGTATTTGTACTAAGAACAGTTGATTCAGAATGGTTGCTTGTTTTGAATGTTGAACATTTCGACCTTAATGCAAGTGACTTATTAATTTTTTTATATTCAATTAGAACCCCTAAGACATCAGTGAAGGGGGTTGTGCAAAATAGACAGAAGTCTTCACAGAGCAGAGTGCCTAACAGAGTGCCTGTTTCAGGTGTGTAGAAATGAGTTCCTGAAGCCCATTCAAGAGAAACACGTGCACCAGCTGCCCCGTAATGCAGGCCACATGTGTGGGATCTGTCGTCTGTCCTTGCCGCCATTGCTCTGCCATATTCACAGTCACTCTTGTGACCGTCCGTGCTGGCATCTTGTCGCAGCCAAGACATCTTGGTAGAACAGTGGTTCCAATCTTGATTTCTGTAATAACTCCATGGAAACGCTGTTTTTTGTTTTTTAATCTGAAAAATTAATTGAATTTTTCATGCTTAATTCAGAAAGCTTTTGATAAATGGGTGGAATGTAAACATGCTCTGATGTCCAGCTGGGGGAGTGATTACCTGGATGTCGTCACTGCACATACAGGGAACGTTTCTCCCTCCAGGCACAAAGTCACGTGTGAACATGGCAGGTGTGGGGGTGAGATAGGTTTTTGCATTTTTCTTTAATCTTTTGCTCAATAAGAAACTTGAGCTAAATCTCTATGTTTGTTATTTGAGGATTATTTAAGGGCTAATCTAAAAATCATTTTTAAATTCTATGTATGGTGGCAAGAAGACACATTTAATTGTTGAGCTAATGCCGAACTCTTAAGCTAATGTTTTAGGTATCTTTAAGACACTTTGATAAGCTTACCAAAAATTACATGATCCATTAAAAATACGTTCAAAATGCTTTGCTTTAACTATACTGCTTTCCAAGTATCTAAAAGAAACCTAAATTAATCACCAGGCAATTGGGATTAAATCTTTAATCAATTCTAATCTCATTAATGTACAATTAACATATTTTAGAGCTTTTATTACTAAGTAATTTCCTCCAAACTAGGAGGGAACAAGCAACCTAAGAAATTTTTTCATGTTACCATTATTTGTTTACATAAGTTCAAAGAAGGAACAAGATTGTGACCATAACTTTGAAATGATTGCTGACCTTTTGCATGTATAAGTGAATTTAATTCATAGTTGTGCACATGTAGAGGATCATTGAACTGTCTTCTTTTGGAAGTTGCCCTGTGAGACAGTCAGTGGTTTCTGTCAAAGGGGATTATAATTGAAGATCCTGCCTATTCCAGGCGAGTCAGAACCAGCTGGCTTGAAAGGTAACTGGGAGAACTCAGACCAAGTACCAGGTCTGTTGCTTGAGAAATTATATAGTATTTTAAGACATTTTAATTTTTCCCCCGATGTTAACATTATATCCTAACTAGTTGGCAAAATCCTTGAGGAATTAGCAGTTTCCCCTAATGTTGTCTATTTGCCACAGTATCTAATCTGCACGTTTTCTCATGCATTTCATCTCCATTTTTTTTGTCTCTTGTGAACCTATAAAGCAAAATGCCTGTTTTTATTCAGTAATACTCAACAGTGTAAAGATGGATAGGAAGTCATTGCAGTTAATACTACACAATGAAGTTGTTTTAGAACTCTTGCGGTTTAATTGCATTGCTACATAATTAGTAATACAAACTTAACCCTTGACTTAACATGTATAATTAATATGTATTTAAACAAGTATAAAAATTCTTTCCTGTTTGTCCTAAAGATTTATTTATGCATGAGTGCATATTTAGCTGATTGAAAAAGACTAAAGAATTTTATCCTTTTACGTAAAATGAATATTTGGGCTATGACTGATTAAAATTCTAACTATGAGTCTCAACACAGAGATCCATAGTTGTTCTTGAAAAGATGACTATTTCCTGCTGCTTAGATTTTTTAATGGCCTGGATTATATTTCAAACTAACTTGAAATTATGCTTTGATTTGCTCTACCTGGAGAACAAACCCTTTATTAAGCAATTGATAGGAAACTAATTTTTATTATGGTGATAGAATATCATACTTACTATACCAAAGTAGAACGCTAAGGTGTTAAAGTTCACTGTAAAGCACTTGAAATTG
>PVKE010025629.1:0-22889 GCA_004027555.1 Craseonycteris thonglongyai | reverse complement strand
ACCCTTAGTTTGTCATTTCAAAACACACACACACACACACACACACACACACACACACACTTTTTCCATCTACCACAGAACTTACTTTTACTTGTTACCTTTAGTTTGTCCCTTCAAAACACACACACACTCTCTCTCTCTCTCTTTCATAATCATCCTTGCTACTTCACCCTTCCTCCAATTGAAACACTTTCCCAGTCTTACTCATGTTCCAAGAATTTTTGGAATGGCAGAGTATATAGGTCAGGAGAAAGGAACTAAGACCAGATCAGGAACTAAAAACCCAGGAGAGTTGGGCAGCAGAGAAAACCCAGTGACCTTGGCATTCTTTAGGTACCCTAGGTTGTCATTATGGGATTATGGATAATGTGTCTTTGGGGAGATCTGTTATGGTAGGTCATTTGATTTAGATGACTGAAATAGTTATAATGAACGAAGTTCTAAAGCTAATGTTTATTTAACACTTATGCTTAATAGATACTGTGCTCTTTACATGCACTATTTTATGTAAGGCTACCATCCCTATGAAGTATATTCATCATTTTACTGATGAGGAAATTGAGGCTTAAAAGATTAAGTAACTTGCTTACGTTTCATGTAGTGTAGTCTAGTGCTCTTCTAATAAGGCTTTTCACAGCACAGTTTTTCATAAACTGTCCTTCCAATGGTCATGGCTTTTCATTATAACAGTGCAGGCCTAACATCCTGAGATGTTGTGGCTTTACGCAGCAAGCATGGTTTTGAAGAATTTGGACTCTAAAGAAGGACTTCTCTTGTAGGTAAACAGTGCAGTTAAAATGAATAGTCCAAAGAAATACCCTTGAATGTGACATCCCTGTTGGGGACTCCATGGAGCTAAATGTTCATTCCAGGGGTTCAGATGAGAAGGCATCTTGGCAGCACACACAACTTGAGCAGAAATGGGGGTTAAGTCAAGGGGGTACCCTCAGTGAGAAAACTATGTCCTAGGAGTCATGAATGTTCCCCTTAGGGTTCTCATTAAGTTTTTTCTCATTGTCTTGTGTGTATATGTGTGTGTGTGTGTATAAATATTAATTTCTGAAATTACAGATTGTACCTTGCAAAAGAAAAACACCATAACACAAAGTTTATTTTAAATAAACATTTCAGATTTATTTATTTGGTTATAGTGCATAACTGACAAAATGTTGAGAAGAATGCTAAAACAAGTATACATTATACTAATAGTTACAGTTGGCTCTTTTAAGTGATACAGTTAATCATGGAGAAAAATTGCATAGAGATCCAAACCTTAAAAATTCACTCAATTAAATAGTTCTTTTCTAACAAAGTAGGAGGACTAGTTCTTGGATTATTTTTACTGTAACATTAATGTAGCACTATATTTTACAAAATATTTATCTTTTGTAAGCCTCACTATAAAGTATTAGTCCCATTCTATGGATGAAGAAACGTGTGAGAAGTGGACTCTGACCCCACTGCATTATGATGTCTCTGAACCACTAAACCTGGGTGTAGGATTTAATTTCAGATATGAAAGTTTTCAACTAAATCTTTGTATTTTGTAGGGGAAACACAAGGAGATAGCTCTTAGACATCATCCACTATGCTGATTGTTAAAAATATTTCATTTTTTAAATATAAATTCAGTGTGTACCTTCCAATTCCCCTTTATAATTCAAATAAATGTATTTTTAAAAAATGTATTTTTCAATGACAGTTGAGATACAACATTATTAGTTTCAAGTGTACAACATAGTAATTAGACATCTATATAACTTATGAAGTGATCACCACGGTTAAGTCTAGTACCCATCTGGCACCTTACAAAGTTATTACAATATTATTGACTGTATTCCCTATGCTGTACTTTACATCTCTGTGACTATTTTTATAGCTTTCAATTTGTATAAAAGTATAATTTCATACTGAAGTTGTCTAAATATGAAATTATTACATGGGGGGAATACCAATTTCTATTCTTTTTTTAAGATGTAGCTAGACAATCCAATAGGAGGACAGTAGTCCTCATTTCTAATGATAAATATATTCTAGAAATTTGTTTCAGAATGCCATTAGTCCATTATGTCTTCCATTTATATCATTAAAAGTGCTTATGAACAGTTATAATGAACAAACCATAACTTAGAATTAAAAATGACATGAATACATTTTCCTTTAATGATAAGCACAAAGATGTGCATGGGCTTCAAGATTAAAGTAAAAATGTTCGCATTCAGAATACTGCTGATAAATCTTTTAAATGACCTGACTCTTAAAACCTAATTTAAGGTGGAACATCCCAGGGACCAGATTATGATTAACAAATTAAAAAATAATAAGGTCTGAAGTCTAAGTTTATCCAGCAGGGTGACTCATGCTTCTTTGTCATCCTCCCACGGCAGCAATTTGTTCCATGTGACTGCTAGTAACAGGCATCATACCCTGTTAATGCTAACGTGTAGGAGTTGGTTGGAGGTAAAACCCCTATCACAATTAGCATTATCAGTGTACAGCCTCCAGCAAGCCTCCAGCATTCAGAGGGTGAGGCAGAAAGAATTTCAGCCACAGATTTCCCCTTCCTGGTCTGCACCACCTGCAAGAGAGAAATGGCTGTGTGTGTGCTTGCATTGTAATGTTGGATAGAATATAAATCTGAAAGCAAAATTAGGCTTTATTTTCTTTTTAAAGGAAAGAACTCATTAAATCCTAGGAAGTAATTTGTTGAAAAGGTTGAGAAATTGGCAGTTAAAGTGCATTTGAAGACTTTTTATGTCTGCTTTAACTTCTGTAGTTCTGAATTATTTACGCATATGTATCACCTTTAAGACAAACAAATAAAACGTTTCAAAGTCCCTAAATGCTAAAATGTAAAGGGGGATGGAGTATTGAGTTCTGACACAGTACTGTCTTTTCTGATTTATGTCTTACCTGAGATAATTTAAGTAAAAGGCCTAAATATTCAAAATAGTACTTTATGATTTATGAAAATGAAAACAACCTGCTTTACAAAGAGTTTGGGCTAGATTTTCATTCTGTAATAAATAGGTTTTACCTTTATTATTACTATTATTAGAAGATATGGTAGTCAATTAAGGCCTTTCCTATAAATGTATCCATCATACCATGTCCCCATCTGCTATTTAGCGATTCCTCTGGGGAAAGCACTGCCCAGCAGCTTTGGTTTTGATCTACGTAAAGGAAGTATGTATGACTTAAAAGAGTGCTGTGTCTGAAAATACTTGTCTTCAACAAAGAGTAGATTGAAAAAAAAGATGAATTTGCTACTTCCTGTTAGAGTATGATTTTACTCTCTCAGATAAAGTGACATTTCTCCTACAGCTTCTGGTTTCAATGTTACTCTAGCAGAACCTAGAAGTTAAGAGTATATCATTCAAGTATGTGGTCTCTTTCAGTACAAGAGGGGAAGCACCTTCTCTTTTATTGAATCATGAAACCAGCTAGATGTAAAACTGTGATTAAGTTCAAAAGAAATGTATAAAGTTAAAAATTCCCCAATGAATATATTTTGACAGGGCAGAATATCGTGGTTTGGAAATTTCCAAACCAGAGAAATATATCATTCTTACTGATAGTAACATTGTTTTTTTAACTTTCTGTTTTCTGAGATGAAGTAGTTTAATGATGAAATGATGTCAATTTAGGATTTTAGTTCATTTTGATTGATTTTTCAGTCCATAAAGATTGTAAAAATAAGGACTTTTTCCTCCTCCACAGTACCTTGGACACAGCAAATACTCAGAATATATATTAATATCCTAATGTTAATTCTGCCCCAACCAATATAACTCAACCCACTCTTAAAGAGATACTATACCGGTATGTCTGATTTGTATTTAAGGTAAATTGCTTGTATGTTATCCTACCCATGAATTTTTCTCCTGTTCTTTAAAGGTAATATCTGAGCACAGGTTTTCAAAGAAATACATTTTGTGTGATGATTAGATATTTTTCTCTTTCATTTTTTTCACTATACATATGAATTGCCCTATTAGAATGCTCAGAAAAGTGATTAACTGTTTTCACAATGTGCTATATACTATGTTAAAAACTCTTAACAGCTTTTATTTTTTATTGGTTCAAACTAATATTTATTGCTGATATCAAAAGCATGATGCAGGTCTCCTTCTCAATGCTCATAAAATATTACTGTGTTATCTAGACTGCTCAGGCATGATAAATTCCTAAAATTCCTGAGAAATGAGCATATTATCTAACTATATAAGTAAAACTTAATGATAGATGACAAACATTAATTCCAATAAACAGAATAAAGGGGAACTAGCCTGGAATAGTTTTTTTTAAAAGTATATTCAGATTTTTAGACTGAATGAGCAGGCCATTCACCAATTGGTGTTGAAAGTATACTCACTTTCAGTGTGTTTGGACTTGTAAGGAGGACTCACGCTAACAAACAACAGAACTACTGTGTGAGTGAGTAAAAATTAGTGACCACAGACATCAAAGGCGAGTCTGTTAGCCAAGCCATTGGACAGTGGGTGATGTCATGAGGTAGTAAGAAATGAAGTGGCTCTTTCTGGAATCAGTATAGCCACCCAGCTGGTAGAGTGGCATAAGAGTTATACACACTTTAGACCCAATAATCAGCAGTGATAGCTGCTAACCATTTGATTAGACTGTGACAAGAATAATTTACAATGTATAAGTAATACAAATGAAACTTATAAGGATTATACCGTATAAATTAGAGTGGGGGATCTTGACTAGGAGAATTCTAAAGACATACTTCAAATGCTCTGACTCCACAATACTTCTAGGCCCACAACAGGAAATATACATTGTAGATATATGCATTGCTATATCATGATTCTTTTCATTAGTTGAGGATAGGTACCAAGTTAAATGTAACTGAAACAATTCATTACTCAGTAATTCAAAGTCAAAACCATTCTTTCTCACCTTGAATAAAAATCTACCAAGATGAAATACTAGATGTAAGTAGACTAATAATAATGCCAGATATCTTTCATTTTATGGCAGATTATTCTTCCTCTGGTAGTGAGAACTAAACTGAAGGCAGTCCTCTGGGGAAATTTTCCTTAAATTATGCATGTCTGAAGGATGACTATTTTGGAGGGGCACCATATGATTTCAATATATCTTTTTATTCTTACCTTATTGATTAGCCAGTAAAGATGTTATCAGCTATATATTCATATCAGAATATGTCTTAAGTTTGTTACTAAGGATCTATTTTCATATATGAATCATAAGTTATATCCTTCTGTAGTTTTATCAGTTTCTTTATTTTCTTATTTTATTGGTTATTCTCAGCACCAACCACTTAATATTTGCATACCAAAAGAACAGCATGAGGAAAGCTGGGATGGCTCAGTGGGTTATGTGCTTGCTTTGAAGCCCCGGGGACCGAGGATTGAATCCAGGCCCTGGCCCATACGGACCCACATGCTGAACTGAGGTGTGCCCCCAGTTCAGTTCTTGCCGGGACCTATGTGGGAGGCTCCCGGCCCAGTTCCTGCCCTGCGCAGCCCTGTACCCACCTGTGGAGTGAAACTATATGGAAAAACTGATGTCAACTATGGAGACTGCTCTGGGCCCTCCCTCTTCTCTCTGTCTCTGTCTCTCTGTGTCAAAAATCAATAAAATAGATCTTAAAAAAAACCAAAAAACTACATGCCATAAAGTTTATGAAACAAAATCATAATGGTTGAATATCTTAACCAAGCCATCATTAGACACCCCTGATTTTATTCACCCTGAAATGTGGAACTATTTGAAAACTGAATTTATTGTTACAAAGCGTGCACCTATTTATACTGAAAGGCATGATCCTACATTGATGTAGCCATACAAATCCTAGTTCCAAAGCCATTCTGATAGGTGAAAAATAATATAGTTATGCTTTTGAAAATTAAAATGATTTAGATTATTTCCTTAAATATTTTCCTATAATCATAAAAGTGGAATTCAGTGTTGATTCCTAATTGGATCCATCCACCAAACTCAACTTAGCAGGTAATTGCATAAGAAAGACTATCTGGCTTTCCCACCAGAACTTAAGTCTCTGTCTGATTCCCTATATTCTGAAATTGCTGTTTGGCTTAGGTCTTGGAAGTAACCAGTGAAGATTAATGCAGGTATGAAAAAATTAAGATCCTGAGAAAATTTGGAGTTGTCATAGTTTAATCCTTGGGATGACAATTTCTTGATTACCTTTTGACTTAGGGTCAAAAGATGGAGGTGACTGCAAACATGATGTGCCAAGGACATGCCCCTCTGAAAATTCTGTATTTGTCATTGCTTCCCTTCCCTCTGCTTAGTGTGACTTTCTTACCATTAGAACCATCTTTGGGTGGGAGAACCAAGGTGCAGGTAAGGTTTCAGGTAAACTGTTCTTGAAATAAGTTATTTGGAGAGGGAGAAAGGGCGGGATTGAAGCCCCTCTTCTTGACACATCAACTTAGTCTTGTTTATTAGCTTAGTTAGCTAGTCATCTTTGAAGGCAGAGGTCAAGGCCTTAGGTGAGAGCACCCTGGTGGCTAAGTTTTAGTGGGGATAAAGCATGATTTAGAGGGAAGATGAAGATAGACAGAAAATAGTCCGAGAGCTCATCCTTTTCATGCCCAGCCACAAATTAAGTTCTTAAAACAGTATCACCTAAGTTTTAGTTCAGTCTTCTGTGTTTCAGTCTGTCTGCATGCTAGAAAACCTTATATGAAGACTGATTTGCACATGAAATAGCTAGTACAAAAGAAGTGAATGTTTTTAAAGATATATGCTAGTAGCAATATGTTAATACATAAAACTGACATACTTTTGAACTGTCTCAGAATAAAGATAATGTGTATATCACAGGATCACTGTGGAAACATACTGAGTGTTTAATTATGAATACAAGATTGAGAAAGGATATTGGCCTTCGAGGATTATTCTGCTTTTCCCAATTTTAAAACCAGAAAGTTTTTACTGAAACAACTTGTGGAACTTATTTACAAACTAAGTAATCTGCTCAGTAGTTTTATTATGGATAGTGATTAATACCTTCACTTCTCAGATAGGAATGTGGAAAAAAACAGGTTAGAAATATTTCTCCCCCAAGTCATTCTGTGGGGTAAGCAAGAGAAGGAGGCCGAGAGCCCCGCTTCCCATCCTGGACCAGTGTATCACAGCAGGCGGACTTACTCAACACCTGGACCGAATGCTGGCTCAGTCAGGCCTGAAACTTTGGGAGAATGTTATCAGATATGGATAAAAACCAGAAGCTGGAAGGAGAGAGCTCAGGGGGAGAGGTACGGTCTGTAGCTTTAAATCATGGCCATTTATACTTATTTCATATTTACACAGAAAGTTTTCCACCTGTCTAACAACTTACTTCTAGAAGTGAATTTTAATAATATGTTTTTCTTTTTTTCATTTATAATTCATTTTCAATATTCTTTCCCTCCTCCCACCCCCGAGAAAAAGGAACTATGATGGCAATTATAAATGCTGGAGTGTCTGCCATCCTGTAAGAGTCACGTCTTGTAGAATACTCCTCTGTGTACTTGGGTTCATTGCATTTATTCTTAATATTGAATTTCAATAAAGGACTCCTTTGAAACTTACTATGTGTATCCTGTTTGTTATAAGTACAGGGTCCCATATGTATGACATCAAAGGAAACAATCCTCTTTTCTATTTCTACAAGACATAGTTTTTATTTTTCTAGTTCTACACACCCAAATGACCCCAAGCAAGGAAGAATTTGTATATTGAGAACTATATTAGAAAAACCAAGCAAGTTCTGGGAACAAAACGATTTGTTTTTGCCTGCTGAAAAATTAGTTTTCTTGTGATGCTACAAGACACCATACTGTTTACTTTTCATACCCCCATACCCATAGCATTTTACTCTGTGCTTAACCTACCGGATAAGAGTTCTATTTGGTGTACCTCAAGACATCCTCTCTAGACATAATTTCATACACATACTCGCCACTAGTATACCTACCTCACATTGCTCCTCACATGTGGCTTGCCCATCCTGGCCTCATTTGTCTTTCTCTATTTATTTATTTATTTATTTTTGAACTGAACTGGGGGCCTCACTGCGTTCGGGAAGCACACCCCAGTTCAGCATGTGGGTCCGCCTGGGCTGAAGCCAGGATTCGATCCTCCGTCCTCAGGGCTTCAAAGCGAGCGCTTAACCCGCTCATCCCGGGTTTCCCTTGTCTTTCTCTTGTAGACAACACACACCTGGAGGCGGGGCTCCCTTCAGCTCCTGTGAGCCTCCCTCCCTACCTCCCCCCAGGTAGTTAGTCCTCTTTCCATCCTCTGTCAGAGCACTTACCACTGCACGGAGCGCTTCAGTAAGATTTTAACCAATATTATGATTCTTGGAGAATTAGTGTAAATAGAAGCTTACAAATGTGGAAATACCATAATGAGATTTGCTGGTATTAAGATTAATAATGGTTAATAATGGACTATGTACATTTAGGGGATCCCAGGGTGGATTTTTATAAAGAATCACTGAGAAGTATAATCATTATAGGATAGATGAGAATACTACCAGAAATAATCATCTGAAGTTGTGGGCAAAAATAAGCATCCATTCCTGTTTTTTAAAACCACACTTGAATGCCACAGTCATGTGTTTTCATTGTGTAGGAGCATGTCCTCATCCTTAGGGGATGCGTGCCACAGCATTTAGAAGTGAGATGCCAGGTCTGCATATAGACATGGACAGAGAGAGAGATGGGTAGGGGCAGAGAGAAATAAAGCAAGGGTGGCAGATGTTAGCAATTCCTGACTCTTAAGTGGAAGGTCCAGGGTCTTACTCTGTTATTTTCAACTTGCCTGGGTTCCGTTCTTGCCTCTAGCAGTGCTGCTAGCTGTGTGATACTTACTGGTTAATTAACCTCTTTAAGTCTTAGTTGCTTCTCTAAAAATGGACCTTTAATGATAGTACCTACCTAAAAGGTAGTTGTGACAATGAAGTGACACAATGAATGGAAAATATTTAGTCAGGTGCTGGGATTATAATCAGAGCTCAATGCATGTTAGCCACGGTATTAGTGACATCAGTCATGAGTACTTGCAGAGTACCTGTATCTATATATTTATCACATGCATACTTAATGTTTTAAAAGTACAACTGAAGATACATTTATTACTGTTGTACAAATTGAATCATTATATAAATTAGAGGCTATCAAAAAATCAAGCCATCAAAATCATTCTTTGTATCTGAATATCTAAGTCTAGGGAACTGCTAAAAGGAACACCAAAAATTTTAAGGAGAAAACACATTCTGAAACTGTTAAAAACTCTTTAAAACTTAACAGCTTTTTACCTTGTCAAGCATTTTAAAACCACTTTGTACATGTAGATTTTACTTTTCCAACTGCTTTTGTATCTCACTTTCCAAATTGGTTTGAAACACACAAGATCATAAATGTATGCCTAATAATTGCAAACACTTATACAGGGTACCCTCTAGGCCAGGCACTAGTTTTACTGCTTGATGCACAGACTCACTTACTCTTCCTAATCATTTTAGGAATGACTATTGTCCTCTCCATTTACACGTGGAGGCACCTAGGCTCAAACAAGTGAACTAACAGGTTAAACAGTGCATGGAGGAACTCTGCAAGGGTACATACCTGAGCACGGTGCTGACCTGATGGGAGACGAGCAACATCAAGGAGCATAGGATTTTGTTATGAAAGCCAGGAACCTGTACTGTGTATAAAACATGGCACAAACGTCATTGTATTATCATTTCACTTTATCCAAACAGAGCATCACAATTTCATTTAATCAGCTAGTTGATATTCTTTACTAGTAATTTTTCCTTCTGCCTTTGCCTTAACTTCATGCACCCACATGTGGATATTGTTTTTCGGAATCCGCATAGATACTCACAGTCTGTTAAAAAACGGTGCCACTTGACCAATGTTAAACTTCATTTTTCTGGTGAGTGTGTCGTGTGTAAAGGTAGGAATTGTGCCTTTTGGTTCAGTGTTCTTCCATGTTGTTGAGAGTCTTGGAATTGTTAGTGAGGATGCTGAGTGGCTTAGAAATGTAATCTGTTGGTTTGAGGAACTCTGCTTTTGGGATGATTCTGCTTGAGGCCCTGAATATTGTAAGCCCAAAGACAAGATTGCTGGAAAGAGCTTACATAAGTGTTTCACAGAGGGGGAGAATTGCACAGCAGTGATCAAATGAAAAGTGTTGCATTTCTTGAACAGGCTGAGATCAGGGGTACCTCAAACACATGTGGCTTCGCTGGAGCCCACTGGAAGAATTGTCTTGGGCGGCACATAAAACACACTAACACTACTGATAGCTGATGAGCTAAAATAAATTGCATAAAATCTCATAATGTTTTAAGAAAGTTTACAAATTTGTGTTGGGCCACATTCAAAGCTGTCTTGGGCTGCATGTGGCCCATGGGCTGAACAAGCTTGTCTTAGATAAAAAGAATACACACACACACACACACACACACACACACAATGAAAGATGTAGTCAGTGAAAAGGTGGGATAAAGAGAGCCTTTTAAAATTTTAATATTTTCCTTTGAGAATGAAAAGGTTTTACAGTTTTCTTATTGCATCCAATTTTAGCAAACACCTGACAGCTTTGAAACCAGGAAGGTCAGTGGCAGGCAAACATACATTTTCTAGTCAATTACATGGGTACTTCCTAACTCTTTGAATTTAGGTTCTGAGTTCACTGAGTCCAGCTGTGTCTTACGAGATACATGAAAGTGAAGTGAAGTGGTAGTCATACTGGGATCATAGAATTTCATCAGTTTAAGGGACTTTAGAAATGACTCAGTACCTGCCACCTGTGTTAGAGATGTGCAAAGTGAGGCACAGGAATTTGAAGAGTTCGGATGGAAGCCTGCCATGATTCTCAGGCTGTTGCTCCTTCCCTAGCACCTAGCTCCTGCCCTGTGGGCGGGAAGCCTAACATCAAAGAAGTAAAGCTTTAAAATCAGTAGTTTCAGCTGAGCAACAGCCAATGACTCACAAAAATGACGAGACGCCAATGAGTTGAGGACAGAGGTGCTCAGTCTCAGTGCAAGGTGGAGGAATCCACAGACTACTCTCCACTGTTCAAGCTATTAGTCCTCTTAGGGTTACAAAAGGGGTCATGAAACTCTGCCCCCCCCCCCCCCCCCCCCCCCCCCCGGAGGTCAAGGCTGAGATTCCAGGGAGCCTGGAGCCACTGACATGAATGTAAAATGGTGTGTGAGGCTGCCCTTAAAATAAAAATTCTGGGAAAAGCATAGATAACCTCCATTAGATGTGAAGTAGGAAAAAGGGAGTTCAGAACTGCCACTCTATAATGAAAAACCTTTAAACTGAATGGTATATCTTAGTCATGACATAAAATAACAGATGAAAACACTTTTCAAAAGTTAAAACCAACGTGCTTTCTTTGAGTGGAATTTTGATTCACAGAGAACTGATTTGCTGAGCTATGAAGAAAGATGAAGGTTATTAATTTTCTATGTTTGCTCTCGGAAAGTAAAGAATGGCCAAATTCACAGCATGTTCTACTAGTTTAAGTATTTATGCTACTGCATTTAAAGCAATGTAAAATTGCCTAGCCATGTCCTGGTAGTCTTTCCTCTAACTTTTGGCTTCATGAGTGTAGGGGTCACTCCTCTCTCCTCTCTTGCATCTAGAATAGTGTCCAGCACAGGCAGATCTGATGATGGCCTTCCCATAAAGGGAATGTGACTCGGATTTTTTTTTTTTTTTAAGACTAGTAAGTCATAGCTTTTACGCACGGTAAGTCAGGTAAAAACAAGAGTAGAAGTTTGTGCAGTGTCACTATTCTGCCTCGAAACAGTCTAGGTCTCAGGCAGCACTCGTGTTTCTCTTTCTTATTACGTGTGGTTAGGCAGCGCAGTCCTTTGGCCAGGGGGAGCTGACCCGCCGTGTGAGGGAACTTGATTATTGCTGGCCATTACGGAAGAGTCCATGCAGAAGTAATTACTAAATGTGCGTTGGTCCTCTGAAAGAAATCAGGGACATAGCAAAGGGTAATGGAAATAAGCCTGTACTGAGCGACAAAAGACGCTCAGTTTGCACCTTCCCCCTGCCCCACACTTAAGGTGACCAGACGTCCCGCTTTTGGCGGAACAGTCTCGATTTTTAACAATTTGTCCCGCGCCACACGGCGTTTTAAAAAAGTCCCAATTTTTGGAAAGAATGCACGACAAGCTAGGGAATGGAGGGAGATAGACCGAATTTTTAATCAAGAACCTCCCCTCCCCTCCCCCCGGTCAATGGTGTCCCGCTTTACTAACGTTAAAATCTGGTCACCTTACGGCCACACTCCAATATCCCACATCTGTACCTAAACGCAGGCTTTACACTAAGGAACTAGTGAACTTACTAGAGAAAACACAATTCTCTGAGCCACAAGTCCTCATGTGCAAAATGGGGATAACACCACCTACTCTGCCCATTTTCTGTTATCATGGCCATCAAATTAGACAATAGGCAGGAAATTGCCCTGTCAACATTTTAGTGTATAATGCTGTTCACAAGGATACCGGTAAGTAAATACTTTATACATATCCATTTTTAAACGATCCGTCTGTGATTTACTAAAAGTTCAGCTGCCCTAGTTCATTTAGCTTACACATGTTAAAGTCTTATAAGAGGCACTATAGAGTAATGAATGAATACTCATTATCTTTGGCTTTGAAATAGCTACATAATGTCATATAAAAAGTATATCTTCACTTGATTTCATGTATTTGACACAAAACATACCAACTTATGAGCGTCTATTAGACACCCATGCCCTCTTCAAATCAAGGGGTACAGGACCTGCTGTATGTATGATGTTGGAGAAGTAACTTTACCTCTCTGGGCCTCAGGTCCTCATTTTTAAGGACTGCATTCTTGCATATATCTTTGTCAGCTGCCAGCTTCAGTAATTCCAGGTTAAATTTTATTCATAATCACCCACATATACCTGCTTTACATGATAAAAAATTCAAAAGACCTGGTTCACTCCCGGGAGCTGTAAAATGTGTAGGGTAGACAAACGGGTTTCATAAGAATAAAGAAAGATAATCAATGCGCTCTGAAAACGCACAATGGGAGCAAATACCTACAGAAAAGCTCACTGAACATTTATTTGCTCAGTCCTCATGTCTATTAAATGAAGACGTTGATATCTGTTATGATTCTTTTATAAAATTAAAGTATATTATTAGTTTTCAAAAGAAAATAGAGAAGACACGTTTTAAAGGCAGTCCTATTTGGTCCACCCTGCCCCTAAGAGTGGCCGCTCCAGTAGCTAAGCTGGTTCAGAGCCAGGTCATAGGTACCTCCCTTGCCAACTAAGGAAACTGCGAGAGGCAAAGTGCCAGGTCTTTAGCACTCTCTCTCTTACTCTCACCCCTTTCCCCCAGAAATCCTTCCTGAGCGACCTGACCTCTAGTCTTGGGTGAAGTCCCGCCGACAGCGCCCCTCGGATGGCACTCGCAGGCGCGCGGGGCCAGGCTGGGCGCTCGGCGGCCACGTGCGCGCCACCCCCGCCCTGTCGTCCGGCGCCAGGACCGTGCCCGGCAGCGTCCTGGCTCGTTGAAAGAAGAGGGCGGGCGGAGGAGCTGAGAACAGCCTGCGTACCTGCCAGCGGCCGGGGCGGCCTCCTTCCTTCGGCGCGCTTGTGTGTCGGGGGCTCGGTTCTGCGTCCGCTCCGGTCCCCAAGCTGGAGACGCCCGAAGTAGCGGGTCCCCAAGCTGGAAGTGCCCGAAGTGGCGGGTCCCCAAGCTGGAAGTGCCCGAAGTGGCGGGTCCCCAAGCTGGAAGTGCCCGAAGTGGCGGGTCCCCAAGCTGGAGACGCCCGAAGTGGCGGGTCGCGCGGCGCCCTGGCTCGGCTGCGCACAGGAAGCCCGCGCCTGCGAGCGTGCGACCCTTTTATAACCCGCTTGTGACTCATAACCGACCAGGCGCCTTTTCTGTAAAACCCCCCGCCTCGCCCCCCTCCCTCCTGTTCTTGGAACCTACGGCTTGAAAAACTTTTTTCTTTTTTAAAGGAAAAGTCGAAAAAGCCCAGTGCCCGGAGGATTGGTGTTTTCCCCTTTCCCTTTCTCGTGGGTCATTCTCTCGGTTTCTTTCTCTTGACACATGCCGTGTACTTTCCTGTCCCCACGCTGCAAGGCTTGGACTTCCAACTTTTGTTCGTAATGAAAAGGAAACGCATTCAAATGCGCATTCAGTCGGGTGGAGGGGAAGTTGCCACTTTCAGCAACTGGGTGGTGGGATGTCTTTACACAATCTTGGGGTGTCTTGACACAGTCCTTGTGGATGAGAAAGAAGAGGGAGCCAAAGAGAAGCAAGTGGGAGACTTCCATCCCAATGGGATCAGCTGGAGTGAAGCATGTCCCCAATAGGGAAAGAAATGGTCAAGTGACTCCTCCATGCTCTTTACCCTTCAAGAGACAGCATTTGGTTTTGGATGTATAGAAGGGCTGTCCGGAAAAAATCCAGCCATTGTCAGTATAACGAGAACCGTTTCGTGGCTGGATACTTTTTGGACAGCCCTTGTATGTGTATCGGGTTTGAGTACATTTGTGCTTTGCCTATTGTCCACATTTATGCTTGGGGATATTAGGATATAGGGCTGGAATGTATCTTCTATAAGTTTGGCCTCACCAATATTCCTTCCCTACCCCATTCCCACTCCCCGGAACAAATTTCTGAAGCATCTAAGACTTCAGTCATTTTTAATTTGGGTTTCATCACCTACCGGTACCTCTTTACATTTCCATCCTACCAAAAGAAGGGAGGAGGGCATTATCCTGAGCAGGTCATTTGATACGTTGGATGGAAATGAATAACGTAGATCTAAAACAAGGCAGGTTTAGACTTCAAGCCTAGTTGAGTAACTCATTCTTGAGCCACAGTTCAATAACCTTTTAGACCTTGAAGAAAAAGAAAAAATTTGCGGGGGAGGGAGGAGGTGGAGAGGAGGCAGGGATGTCAGGAATGGGCTTAGCCTCATCATCGTGTGACTCATGCGGCCTTTTTGTAGATAAGATAGGACCCCTGCTGGCTTCCAGCACAAGACTCAGGAGAAGGTTTAGATTAGTTTGTATGAAGCTGATGTCAGAAAATCAGCTTCTAGAACCCCAAATGCATGCCAGAGCACATAGCACTTAACTTACAGATGGCCCAGGTTACTTAAGAAACTTGGGAGCATTTTAAAACCCTCTATTCTTAATTAAGACTTCTATTTTTCCTCTTCCTTGTGATTCAAAAAAGAATAGTCACAATGATGACAAAGCATTTCTAAAGCACTTGCCATGTACCAGGCCAGGTTCTAAAAATCCTAACATGTATTAACTCTTTCTGTCCTCACTGTGATCATGTGACAGAGGGATACTGAGACACAGAGAGATGAAACAGTTCGCTTTAGGTCATAGTAAGTGGTGGAGCTGAGATTCAAACCCAGCTCTGCTGCAGGCATGTGGCTACCATGTTGAGCCCTGCCTGCTCATCTGGGATTGATTCTGGGAGCTGGAGAAGTGGCAGTCGGCTGTGGAGAAAGGCATCGTGAGCCGCAGGAGGCTGGGTCATACCCCTTTGCTAGTTATAGACACCTGCAAAACTTTTCCAGGTTTCCCTTCTCTTGTACTAGGTCCTAGTATAGGACACCTAGTAAGAGTGGGCAGACAAATTATTTTTTGGGGAGTCCAACCAACTTACATTTTATACTAGTTCTAGCTGTGGGGCCTGGAGGTTAACCTCACTGTGTCTCAGTTTCCTCATCTGTAAACTGAAGATGATGATGGCTTCCACTGGGGATTGCTATGAAGTAAAATGTGGCCCCAGCCTCCAACTTGTACGTTGAAGTCCTAACACCTAACACAAGCGTGTCCAACCCATGGCTCACAAGCTGCATGTGGCTCAGCATGGTTTTGAATGTGGCCCAACACAAATTAGTAAACTTTCTTAAAACATTATGAGATTTATTTTGCTTGTTTTTTTTCTCTTTTTCTTCTTCTTCCTTCTTCTTTCTTCTTCTTCTCTTTTTAGTATTAGAGTATTTTATGTGTGGCCTAAGATAATTCTTTTTCCATTGTGGCCCACAGAAGCCAAAAGATTGGACACCCCTACCCTAATGTGACTATGTTAGGATATAGGTCTTGTGAGGAGGTGGTAAAGGTTAAATGAAGTCGTAAGGGTGGGGCCTTAATCTGATAGGACTGATGCTCTTATAAGAAGAGGTAGAGACCCCAGAGATCTCTTTCTCCACATTTGTACAAAGAAGAAATCATGTGAGTATACAATGGGATGATGGCTGCCTACAAGCCGGGAAGAGTTCTCACTAAAAAACCAAATCCTGCTTAACCTTGATCGTGGATTTTCCAGCCTCCAGAACTGTGAGAAAATAAATGTTTGTTAAGCCACCCATCTATGGTATTTTGTTATGGCAGCTTTAGCAGATCAAGACAGGGATATAATGATTAAATAAGATGATGGAATCGGAGTGCCTGCTTCAAAGAAAACCTTGAGAAAGTAAGGACCACTTATTGGCACAAGTGTTGTCCCATAGACATTGTTACAGATTGCATTTTGTCTCCTCAAAGTTCTGTGTTGAAGTTGTAGCTCTCAGTGCCTTAAATTGTGACCTTATTTGGGAATAAGGTCATTGCAGATTTAATTAGTTATGAAGAAGTATTAGGATGAGCTAATCCAGTAGGATTGGTGTCCTTTAAAAAAAAAAGTGCCACATGTAGAAAAAGAGACACACACATCGCTTCTCGGCCTTTTGGCTAAGATCAAGTGAAAAAGAGACACACATAGAGGGAAGATGATGTGAAGAAGCAGAGAGAGAAGCTGGCCATCTATAAGCCAAGAGCAGAAGACGGGACCAGATCTTTCCCTCACAGCCCTCAGAAGGAACCAACCCTGCCAATTCCTTGATTCTGGACTTCTAGCCTCCAGAACTGTGGGACAACAAATGTCTGTTGCTTAAGACACTCGGTTTGTGTGACTTTGTTGTGGCAGCCATAGCAAATTCATCCAGATGTGGGTCCAGGGCTGATTTGGCTGGTGTCCACCAGAGGCTGAGCAGGTCAGACCAAGGACCTCCCAGATAAGAGTGGTACTTGTTGATATTACTTATAGATAATGATGAATAGATTGTGGAAGCTGGCACAACTACACACCAATGAAGTCCTGTTGAAAACACTATAAGTTCATGAAATTCTGCAGAAACCACAATAATCACAGGGCATGGTTAGGGATCAGCCTACAATTTCTGTCCTTAAAAAATTAATCATGGAAGAAAGAAAAATTCCCCAGGGGCTTAGTAATAACCTCATTTTGAAGCTCGACCGTTTGGACGAATATAAGACATTTCTCAGAATGGATAATGCTTTTTGGTTGGTGGTTGAAGAAATATTATAGATGGACATTTCAGGGTGGATCAGCTTATTTAATGTAGCGCTAGATTTCAGTTCACTCTTTCCTCTGTAGGACAGTTAAATCGAGATGACTCATTACTCCATGAATTTGTGGATACTTTACATCTCTGGGGATGAAGCGGTTGAATTGTCTTCCTCTAGACCCCCCATAATTAATTATGGTGCAACCATAATTAATGCTCAAGGCCAAAAATGTTGCCTCATAGAAGTCCAGACTTAATAAACAATGTTTGTTTTTATATTTCAATCACAAAGCATCAGAAGTTGTTTTCCTATCATGATTTAATTTGTATTCCTTTCACTATTTGTAACATCTTGGAGGCTCAAATCTGAAGTCTGTTTTTCTCATTCACATTTCTTCTGTAAATGGGCTGTTTGTTTAAGGGGAGGTTGTGACACTCTTAAATATTGGGATGCCTTTCTCTTCTGAGGCCAAAGGAGTCAACCTTTTTTCTTAAAACAACAACAACAACAAAACAAAAAATTTTTCATCAAAGAGATGAAATTTACAAATTAGAGAGAATTAACCTTGCAATTGTCTTTACCACTCACCCACTCCCAAAGCACAGTGGAATGAAGTCAAACTTTGACCAGGAGAGTAATTTCAATGATTTACAGGCTCTGATTAGCTGTGTCCTCATTATCTAATCATTTGTGTGCACCGATTGTCTCATGAGAATCCTTTTGTCTTCTGTTGATAACTTCTTTCTTAACCTTCAAGGTTAAACTTTTTGATAGTGAAGATTTCTTTGCTCTAAGTCCATTTTTTCTTTTTTTTTAAACATCTTCCGAAGCCAGGTTGTCATAGTCTGTTGGAAAATTTCATGTAATGGAGGAAGAATTAGTGTCTCAGGTCTGAATTAAGTTTCTGAAAATACTTTGGTTCAAGAACAACGTTGTCAGGAAACTGTTCTGTTTCCCTGTCTACTGTCATCACATGTAGAGAAAATTCTTCAGTGCCCCCCACCCCCCACCCCCCATTCTTATGACACTCACTTCACTAAGTATCTAACCTCAGCTATGTTCTTATCTCTGCTGGCCTGGCCCAGTGTTCTTAGCTTCAGTTGGTGAATTGACGAGTCACTTGTAGTAAATCACTCTTCACTGTATATATTTTTTTCTTTCCCTCCTTGAAATGATCAAGGAGACTTCTATAACCACCAGCACTGTCACAGAGTTACTCTTGTGTATAAACCAGGCACCTGGAACTGTTCTGCAAGCTTGGTGCTACTCTGATGTTGTTCACTGTCAGCTTGGGCTGCCATAACAAAATTCCATAGCTGGTGGGGCTTAAACAACAGACCTTAATTTCTCACAGTTCTGAAGGCTGGGCCATCCAAGATAAGGTGTTGACAGTTTGGTTCCTAGTAAGGACTGTCCTCCTGGCTCACAGATGGTCACCTTCCTGCCATGTCCTCACCTGGTCTTTCCTCAAAGCATGCACATAGAGAGAGATTTCTTGCTCTTTCTCTTATTAGGCCACGAATCCTATTGGATAAGGATTCCACCCCTATACCCTCACTTAAGCTTAATGACATCCTAAGAGCCCCATCTCCAAATACAATCACCTTGGGGGCTAAGGCGTCAACATAAAAATTGGAGGAGGGTGAGGGGTCGTGTGCAGAATTCAGTCCATAGCATTCATTCATTGCCTATAATAATAGTATTTAGTTTTCTCCTTGTATTCTTATATATAAATAAAATAATCCCAGTTTTCTTTTTACAGAGATTTATTTATAAATTAGTTAAATAACCCCAATGGCTCTTTTGCACCCTCTTCTGTATCTCCAGGACTGTTTTGAGAACAGTAATGTTCGTTCTGTTGAGCATAATTTAAGAATGACCCCAGTGTTAGGCTTAGGACATGGGCGAATTGGATCCATGGAGTAGCATGAATAGTGACAGTGAACAGTGGAAACCAGAGCTAGTCTTGAGTTGCAAGGCTACCACCCTTCATTGGTAAAGACAAATTATAGAAATAGTGTAGAAATACCCAAAAGGTGACTTAGCATTAGTATACTTAACAGAAAACATACATGCCTCAATATATTCCAGGCTCAATTATCTCTGATATAGCAACAAAGTTCTTTTAGGTGATCTCTATTGCTAAATGTAATAGTAATGTATATGTATATTACTATCAATGCAATAGGAAGACCTTTTTTTAACGTGCTATATTCACTGTAGCCTTAAAGGACTATGTCAAGATAAAATTGTTCCTTTTGTAGAAGTTACCAATATCTTTGATATTAGTGAACAGAGCTTTAGGCATGCTGATTTCTACCTTGCCTTTTGAACACAGCTTTCTGTTAGAGTTGCATATATTTATTCTTCCAAAAATCTTCCCTGATTGCTCTAGTCTTTACAGTCTAAACTTTCTTGTCCTAAATCTATGGCACTGATGAGAAATCTATCAGATTTCTCTGTTATTATCTTTTGTATTTAATACTGTATCACTTGATTTCATTATTTTGCTTCATTATCAGTGTTTGTTTTTGCCTTGCCAATGAAAATGTAACATCTTCATGTTTTAGTTATTAAATAACTATTCTTCATAATAGCATAGTATTTAGTAATTAATAAGTCCTGAATTAAAATAACCTTCCTAGGGGATGCATCCAACAGAAAGGTACCGAGAGTATATATTCAAAGGTAACCTGAAGAAGTGTACAATTTTGAGTCAAACAAATGAGAGTCTGTTGATGCTAATAAAGCATTTAGAACACATTAAAGTATTTAGTATATTTTTATATGTGGCATTATAATAATAAAATTGCATTGACTCAGGAATGCCCTTACTTGAAGAAGAACAGACATGAATTTTCAAGTTCAAAAGTTCAGAGCTCTTGATTTTTGTGGCCAAATTTATTCCTCTGAGTCTTGCCCATCTCAATAATTGGGGCCACCATCCACTTTATTGCTCAAGCACCCCTGAAGTTTTACTTTCTCTTACCCTACATATTCATGTCGTTAAAAAAAGTCCATAGGCTCTATCTCTAAACCATGTAGCCTGCCCATCTCTACAACCATGCTAGTCCAAGCCAGTATCCTCTTTTGCATTGTCAAATGCCTTACTTCTCATTTTCCCCTCCTGTAATGCATACATGGCCAGGGTAATCTTTTAAAAATCTAAATCAGATGTCACATTCTTACTCAAAACTCTGCAATAGCTAGCCATTGCCCTGAGGAGAAACTCCATCTCCCTCAGCAGAAATTCCAGGCTTCCAACCTGGTTTTTAAAGCCCTTTAGCATCTGGGTCCCACTTACCCATGGGCTTCTATGCATTTCCCATTCTTACTATATTTCAGCCACAATGGCCTAATCTTTATTCCTGGAATTCATTGAGCCTGGCTCTATCTTAAGAATTTGTACTATGACTACTGTATATTCTGTAAACAATACGAGGGAAATTTCAGTGAAGATAAACAAGCAAAATTGATGGACACTTTTGCTAATCCTGGTCCTTTAAAGGGAATAAGCTCCACTCTTACCAGTAAAATGGATCTGTCCCCCAGGGATTAAGCCATTCAAGAAACCCACATGATTTCTAGCAAAAGGTAATATAAATACTTTAGGGAATCTTTACAAATAATTCAGCTTCTTTCTGAGGAATGTTGACCCAAAGGAGGTCAAAGATGAGCAAGAGAAGGTGAGGAATAGAGCCTAGTAAAAGTCAGAATCTAGTTTTACCACAGATGCCTTCTACTCCAAAGCAGAGTGGATGGATAGCCATGGTGCTGGATAGTTGTCTCTGAGGGCCCAAGTCACTGCTGTTCCCAGTAATGGTCCTCCACTCTTCACAATGAGCACATTTTACACAGTAGGAGTATGTACGAAGCTCCACCAGAAACCTTGATGCTTGAGTTAAATTGTCTTTCTCTTATTCTAAACTGGTTCTCATGAAGTGATTGTTTCCTTATCATTTGGTGCCTAAAATGTTCAGTGATTTGAATACCTAACTTCTAGGTATTGACAAGATAATAGAACTAATGCTAACATTCTCTCAGTGTAAATCAGAGCAGTGCATTAGGGTGCTCAAGTGAAATAGAACCAACAAAATATATATATGAAATATATTTATATTAAGCAATTGGCTCATGTGATTGCAGAGGCTGGCAAGTGTATGGTTTTCACGGTAGGCCGGCAAGTTAGAGACCCCGGGACGAGCTGATGTTATATTTTGAGTTCCATGACACATGCCAGCAGAATTCTCATTTCTTCCAGGGGAGGTCCATAAGACCTTCAGCTGATTAGAGGAAGCCCATCTACACTCCGGTAATCTGCTTTACTCGAAGTCTACTGGTTTGAATGCTAATTTCTTCCAAGCAAACAAACAGCCCTTCACAGAAACATTTAGAATAATCTTTGACCAAATATCTCAATACTATGGCCTAGCCAAGTTAACACTTAAAATTAATCATCACATGTGGTTTGAGTTCAGACTACAGACATTCCTTCTGACCTCCTAATTTAAACAGCTTCCCAAGGTGATCATGGGATCCCTGTATGTTTGTGCCCACATGGAGGGCTACAGATTCTGGTAGGGAAGGTCTCTGAAGTTCCCCACACCACATACCAACAACACCCTGCTAGGATGTTCTCTAGAACGCAATGTCACAAAAGGTCTAAACTGAGGTAAACCTTCAGCAGGTGGTAAACCAGAGAGGTACTGTTTCCTACAAGCTGTTCATCTCTGTGATGTCACATTGCATCGTGGTAACGTCAAGACCCCTACCCCTACCAAGGCACCCTTGAGGACGCAGGGAGCATTCTATCCATGACAGTGACCCACAAAGGTCCACCCCCTCCCACTCTTATCTGTAGTTACATTTTTTAAAGCAAAAATTTATTAATTTAAAAGTTGTTATTTAATATAGTCTCTCATTACAAAATGTATACAAGATAATATGTAATATACATATACACACAAATGCTATGCTGATAATAAAACAAGCTGAAGTATAATAGAAAAGAAAGAACTAGCAACTATAAAATGATGTTAGTCTGCTCTCCAAACAAGGAATTATTCTTTGTCTTTTGTATAGTCAACTCAGATAACAAATGTTCATTCTGCCCCATCTTATGAATTCTTTCAGCTCTTGAGCGCTTGTCAACTTGGTGCTTTTATGCTGCTTCTCTTCATGAGCTTGGCTTGTTTTAAGTGAAATAACAAGGACTCTTTTATTTCAGGAAGTACTAAAATTCCTAATGCTTAAATTTATTGTCTGCTGTGTTTATTTTAAAAATACTGCATGGTCACTTTTGTTAATGCAATTGCTAAGGCTGTGTTTATCTTTTGTTAGTAGGACCAGTCTGCTATAACAAGAATTTTTGATATTGCCTTCTCAAGATCAGATGCTAGGGGAAAGCCGGGACGGCTCAGCGGGTTGAGCGCTCGCTTTGAGGCCACGAGGACCGAGGATCGAATCCCGGCTCCGGCCCAGGCAGGACCCAC